>JAIEZT010000007.1:31872641-32045532 GCA_019594935.1 Periophthalmus modestus | reverse complement strand
TCTCATTAGCCCGGCTGCAAAGTGGAATTAGTGTGAATATAATAAGCGGCTCTACATGGCTAATCGCATGTGCATAACTTCAGTCTGGGGTCCTGGCCCATAATCCGCACTGTAGTAATTATGTTGTGGCCCGAAAACTAGTCGCGCCTGTACTGATGAGCAAAGTCAGATGTCGTATTTGAGTGCCCATTTAATTCTTCCTTAATGAAGATACTATTGGCACAGCGTTGCTAATTACTTTTCTCTCACAGCGTGCGCCCTGCCTGGTGTGATTGTTGGTGAGCGGAGAGAGGCTGTAGTGGGAAAGAGGAGAAAAAAGATCGACAGAGAGACTGAGATGAAAAAAAATCTATTCCGTGGCTTTTCAAAGATCAAGAGTATCTTTGATAATGGCGAGGCGTTAACGGCTGCTCACCGCACCGAGACAGCAATTCAGAGGATGAGCGGAGCCCAGCAATTAGCCACCAAGGGCCCCAACAAAGAAATGCCTCACGCGCTGGATAGCATAAGCTACTGGTCTCCCGTGTTAGAAACGAGGCTGCCGGATTGGTGTCACAACAGCAATAAGGCCTGATAAATTACCTTCTACAAAAAAAGAGTACTGCTAATTTTCTAATTATACATCTATAATGCATTACCCGAAGTGGAGGGGAAATTGGACGTGTGTGTGTGAAAGAGAACAAACAGACCATAGGTCTCAATGCAAGCGTTTGTGAGGCGTGTAAGAGGCTGCGGTAGTCACTAGGTGCTATTAGCTCCAAATGACCACGGTGCGTAATGTGAAATGTTGGAAACGGCGGCTGCGGAATAAAAGGAAGGAGGAGTGTTTTTGGGAGCTAGTAGATGCAATACGTTTCATATTTGTTCGAGCAGACGTGGCTTAATGAGAACTAATTTCGCAAAATGGCTGGTCGCGTTTTTGGATAGGGACAGGATGTGTAATAGGGATAACTACCTGGCTAGGGTGGTTAGCTAAAGACTTTGGCCAGAGACTTGAAATTCTGTTAAGTTGTAAGTGAAGTGTAGTCCTTGGTCGTTGGTTGGGTCACAATACTAAGAAAACGGCACTCTAGACAGATTTCGATAGCACAATGATGAGAAAAAAAACTACTAGTAGTATCTCTAGTGGCTTTTTACACGCTCCATGTTGAATCTGTGGGTCTTGTAAAATAAAACCAGGGTGAGTTTTAAGAGCTGGTAGATAATCAGTTTCATATTGTTTTCGAGCAGGACGTGGCTACTTTGAGGCTTAATTTCAAAAATGGCGGTAGTGTTTGGATAGGATCAGGATGTGTAACAGGGATTAACTACAATGTTTTCCGGATTGTAAGTCGATTACCTTTTTTTACAAAAGTTTGTCCGGGTTGTGCTGAGGATGTAAGAAGAATTCAGTGGATCTTATGTTGATTGGAGTGAGATCCAGAGTAAAATTGTGATTACACATGTTACAGTTCACTTGTTTGTTTGACCACTGGAATGGTAAGCCGTGTGTTTGTAATACTGTGAGAAAATTACTTGACTAATTCTTTTATACATTTCATATTTTATGTCCTTCCTTTTATTTATTTTCTCCTTCATTAATAAGACCCTAAAGGTGATATTTTTCATTGGAACACTACTGTAACAAAATGTTTAATGATCTATAGTCTAGGTTTAAGCCGAATGTGATAGTCTTTACCCCACCAGAGAACTATTTAAAAAACAGTGAGAAGTAAAATATAAAGAGATTATGTTATATTTGATGTGTTTGTGGACTATGGAACACATGAGCGTAGCATGGCTATGATTAACTGTTAATAACAACACCAGACATTTCCTTTGTGTGTTACAGTTAGCGTGTTGTATAACTATTCAAACCTGTTCTGTTGTATTCTTTGGTTATAATTTGCCTTTAAAGATAAATGTCTGTCGTGGATTTGTTAAAATAACTGTCCCCAAAAAAATGTGACCGCTACCTCCAGTGTGATTATAGATGCGGTTTTCTTCAATATTATGCATTTTTCTGGTGGTGATTCTGGCTCCAGGGCGAACGCTAGAATCCAGAAAATATGGTATGTAGCAGAGTGGTTAGCGCAAGTGGGTCCAGACTTTGAAAATCAGTTTGATATACGAGAATCTTTAATGTGATATTTCTTGTAGTAAATTGTAGTTCTGAGTTACTTTTGTCCCCACACTAAACTAGTTTTTCAGTTCTAAGGCACGATCTTGGTACTACTTCTAGACTGTTATTACCACTATAATAAAAAATGCACTTTTGTCGACGACCAGTAGAACAGTCGAGCGGTAATAGTTTTAGACGTATTTATGGATTTATGGCGAATGAGAATTTTCATCCCAAAACAGATAAATCATACTTGAATACAATAGACAGCAGTGGCTCTAGACACCATTATCGCTGTGTCAATGGGCAAAGAAACTCAACCCACATTCCTAGTAGGCAATGGGGGGGAGAGGCAGATTGCGGCAGATTGCAACTTGCAACTTGCAAACTTGCAACTTTGAGTCTGTCCCAGGCAGGTGTGACTACAACACTGGGCTACAACCAGAGTGGTGGAGTGAATGGTAATGCAAAGTAAAGCACTTTCGGTGTCTAAAATGGTGTTGTATAAAGCCAAAACATTTATACTATCATTTCTGGGTTTCAGATAACAGCAGTACATAAGCTAGATGAGTAAATATTTAACACAGATGGAGGGCAGCTTAAAATAAATACTGTTAAACTGCAAATTTTTGTGTAATACAGCGCGTTCTTTGGTATAGGCGAAATTGGGAAATGATCAGAATCAGCATTTTGTATTTGCCTTTTGGAAATTCATGGCAAAGTACAATGAAATCTCACATTTCCCAGCACGGATGCCGATGTGCGTGAGTGGTGTGGTGGTGGCCGGGAGGCAGCTGGTGCAGATTGGCGCCTCACTTCCATCAGTGTGTCCCAGGGCAGCCGTGGTCACAACAGCATCTCAACAGATGTGTGGGCCGTAATGAACGATTGCCTGTAAAGCACTTTGAGTCGCTGTGAAAAGGCACTGTATAGGCAATGCTGAATTAATTGGTTCTAGTGTCTTGTTGTGTCCTCTTCTAGTCCTGGTTGAGTTTCGTTAATCGTTTAGTATCTGGTGTAGTCCTGTTCTAGCCTGGTTTAGTCCTGGTTTAGTCTGTTTAGTCCTGCGTTTGGTCAGGGTTATAGTCACGTTTAGTATAGTAAGAGTTTAGCACTGGTATGTAGGTCTGTGTCTAGCCCCGGGTTAGTCCTGGTCTAGCCCTGGTTTAGTCAGGGTCTAGCCCTGGTTTAGTCCTGGTCTGCCCTGGTTTCGTCCTGAGTCTCGCCCTGGTTTGGGTCCTGGTTTAGTCCTGGTTTAGGCCCTGTGGTAGTCGATGTGCTTGCCCTATACAGTTATAACCTATGAACACCTGTGGATAATTATGTAATAATCATTCATCTAAAAGGGACTTAATAAGAAACAGCTGAACCTCTGACTTCTTCATTAGAAAACTGAGCGTCCAGCGGGAGCTGACGTCGCCGTTAAACCGTCGTACAAAGAGTAAGCTCCTCAGGATGGATAAATACACGATCACAATAGGGAGTAGCAGATTATTCTTTTCCATTTTTTTGGACCAAAAATAACGATGTCAAAGAAATTAAAAGGAGTTGTTTTGCCTAATATGGCGTCTTGAACGAGAATTAAAAGAGGCCTCAACCATTGCATTACTCCTCCAGATACCAACTCTCAGATGAATAAATGTCGAGGGGAAAAAATTATAACATGGTTTAAGATCTCAAAAAAGTGGAGTTTTTATTCGAGATAGGTTGATTGACTTTTGCTAAGTTTTAAAAAGTCATGCACGTCCCTCGGACTCCAAAATACTTTAAAGGAAAAACTATAGCGCGGACTTCATACGACAAACTTTGGCTTATTTTTATCACTAATCAAACGAATTATTTCTTCATTACAGTCAGCGCATTAGCCACATACTAGCTTTAAGCACAGGACTGGAATGCAGCCACCGGTCTCATTTGGAGGATTGTGGTTTTCAAGGTTGACAGCGCATGAATGTGCCGTGGATTTCACAGATCACTGGCTTGTTTGAGTATAGTACATGTTCAAAACAGATCGCCGCATCACGACACTTAACAAGAAACAAGTGAAGGGTTAAAACTAAAGCTTCTGCATATGTGGGAACGGCCAGAGATCACAGTCAAATACCACAGATAAGAGAATTATTCGTCATTAAATGCAAACTGTGTGCTAGTTTAATGCACACATGATGAAGAAACTATGCAGGTGTTAAATAAGCAGATAGCGATGATTTATATCTTAAAGGCGTGTAACTCTTACAGGAAAAGTGCACGTGTAACTTTCCTGGTGTAGCCTGTGACTACTGCTTGACTCTATGGATAAAAATGCCCCGAAAAAAACATGCATTCCACTGTGATCGGGCTTGCCTTCTACCGCGAAGATCTGACACTGACTTGTCTTCCTTAGATCAGTTTAACCTGCTGAGAACTGCTTGTTTCCATGGAGGGTATGTTATTGCTTGACTGGCAATGTTCCACAGCCGTGTAGCACTATCTTAAAATCTCAAAAAACCTCAACAAAAACATGAATTCTTGAACTGTGAGTTTGGCTTGCCTCTCCACAGATCTACCTCTGTTTGTCTTCATGAAGATAGAAAAGTTAACCTCTGAGACCTGCTTGTTCCCAAATGGAGATGTTATTGCTTAGCCGTGCACTGTTCCACAGTATAGCGCTAGCTTAAATTGCCTCAAAAAAAAAACAAAAAAATAAATAAATAAATCCATACCATGCATTCTTACTATGATGAGCGTGCCTTTCCACCAGATTTGACCCCTGCTGGTATCCATGGTAATAGGTACGTTTAAACCTCTGAGACCTGCTTGTTTCTATGGCGATGTTATTGCTTTACCTGCAATGTTCCACAGTGTAGCACCACTATCTTAAGTTCTCAAAAATACCTCAAAAAACATGAATTCTTAACTGTTGATTGGGCTTTGCCTCTCCACAGATCTGACCTCTATTTTCCTCATGAAGACCCCCCCCACGATAAGTTTAACCTCTGAGACCTGCTTGTTTCCATGGCGATGTTATTGCTTTACCTGCAATGTACCACAGTAATAGCACTAGTTAAAATTCTCAAAAAAAAAACTACTTGAAAAACATGATTTCTTACTGTGATTGAGCTTGCCTCTCCACAGATCTGACTTCTGCTTGTCTCCATAGATAAGTTTAACCTCTGAAGACCTGCTTGAATTTCAATGGAGATGTTATTGCTTTTGCCTACGGATGTTCCACAGTCTTAAGTCCCCAAATCGCTCGAAAAAAAAAACATGCATCATCACTGTGATCGGGCTTGCCTCTCCACAGATCTCGACCCCTGCAGATAAGTTTAACATCTTAAAAACGCTTGTTTCCATGGCGATGCTATTGCTTTGCTGTAATGTCCACAGTATGGCAATTAGATTTATCTATCTCCATAGGACGACCTGGAAGCGGAACTACTAGGACAAGTTAAATGTCGGATCTGCAGAGAGGCAAGCCCAGTCATGGTAGAATGCACGCACACATTTCAGAATAATGCAAGATGTATGTTTAATGCCATACCGTGGAACTTCTAGTAAAGCAGTAACACCATGGAGACGAGTGCAGACCCCGATGACCGGAAAATCAACATGATGCACAGCTACAACACATTTTGTATTTTAAGAATGATATTTTAGAAAGAAACGCCATTGTGTCGTATGTTTTTACCATAATTAAACAGCACCATGAGAAAAATGGAAATGGCAGCGTTACATTGACATAAATAAAACAGATTTCGTAGTGTTTCCTGCTGCAGGCTCTGAGCGGGACCTTGGAAGTGGTGGAGAGGTGTCGAATGGAGCCCTCTCTCTCTCTCTGCCGCACAAACGCAGACCTTGGACGTTGTTGTGGCTCTCGTCGCCTCTCGAGCGCCGCCGTCTTTTACACTGGGCATCATCGCTGCGTCTGCTCCAACTCCACCGAGGCCAGTGGGGTGAAAACATCCTTGGGTGGAGGCTCCCAGTTGAAAACGTACATATTTAATCGTAGTTTTAGGAGTCAAACGACAGAAAGTTTATGAAAGGTTGTGTCATCAGCCCAGAAAATTACAATGAAAAAACAGGGACAAGTAAGGACACAGTAGGACATATTTTCTGACAGTTTTAACATTCATTTAAAGCCACAGTGTGACAGTGTGAAAACTTTTTGATATAATAACAGCTTGTCCCTCTGTTTTCTTTTATGTTTTTTTTTTTTTATTGCACTGAAAAAAAACCATGTCCTTACTCCGATTGGGCTCGCACCCTCCACAAACCTGACTCGTATTTGGCCTCCTCCTTCTTGTTTCCATGGAAACGCTCTGTCCTTTGGCTATAATTTTCCACAGTATAGCATAAAAACATATCTATCTCCGTGGCAGAATGTTCCAAAGTGCGGTTTAACTTTGTGTTTTCGTGGAAACACTGCAGGTGACGTAAATTTAATCTAATTTGTTACATACCTTTACTATTTATTTGTATGAATCTAATCACAAACCATCGAGTAATTTAGACTGTTGGCATTTGTTTATATTGTTTATTACGGTTGCTAGGTAACAGTTGAGGCATTTCCTGGATGTGAGATCTGCTGATGCCCCAACCAGTAAATAGATGAAACTTCATCAAAATAAAAAAAATAATTAGAAAAATAGAAACAAAAGGGAGAAAAAAAACAGGCAATATTTTCAGCAAATTCTTAAATTAAAATGATTCCACCAGCCATGTTTTTAGTAAAATTAATATTGTTACACATTACTTCTATGCATGTGATAGCTCCTGCTAGTGTCCAACCAGGAAGTAAACAGATAAACTAAGCCAGAAATAAATAAAATAAATAAATAATTAAATGTATTATTTTTTTAAAAAAGAAAAAAAACAAAACAAAAAACAAAAAACAAAAAAAAACCCCAAAAATAGGCAATATTTTCAGTAATTTCTTAATTAAAATGATTTCTACCATGTTTTAGTCAAATGAATATTGTCACACATCATCTCCATGTTTGTGATATCTGAGCTCATGTCCAACAGGAAGTAAATAGGTAAACTTCATCAAAATAATAAAAAACTAGGCAATATATTCAGTAAATTCTTAAATAAAATGACTTTAACCTGTTTAGTGACATGAGTATGTGTCACTTAACTGTTTAGTGACATGGAAGTATTTTGTCACTTTAACTGTTTTAGTGACATGAGTATTTTGTCACTTTAACTGTTTTAGTGACATGAGTATTGTGTCACTTTTACCTGTTTTAAGTGACATGAGTATTGTGCCACCTTTTAAACTGTTTAGTGACATGCGTAATTGTTTACACTTAACTGGTTTTAGTGACATGAGTATTGTGTCACTTTCAGGTTTAGTGACAGAGTATGTGTCACTTTTACCTGTTTTAGTGACATGAGTATTGTGTCACTTTTTACATGTTTTAGTGGACATGAGTATGTGTCAACTTTTAACTGTTTAGTGACATGAGTACCCGTGTGCACTTTTAACTGTTTTAGTGACATGAGTAATTGTGTCACTTTAACTGTTTTAGTGACATGAGTATTGTGTCACTTTTACCTGTTAGTGACATGAGTATTGTGTCACTTACCTGTTTTAGTGACATGAGTATTGTGTCACTTTAACTGTTTTAGTGACATGAGTATTGTGTCACTTTAACTGTTTTAGTGACATGAGTATTTTGTACTTTAACTGTTTTAGTGACATGAGGTATTGTGTCACTTTACCTGTTTTAGTGACATGAGTATTGTGTCACTTTACCTGTTTTAGTGACATGAGTATTGTGTCATTTTACTGTTTTAGTGACAGGCGTATTGTGCCACTTTTAACTGTTTTAGTGACAGTATTGTGTCACTTTAAACTGTTTTAGTGACCATGAGTATTGGTCGCACTTTTTACTTGGTTAGTGACATGAGTATTGTGTCACTTTTACCTGTTAGTGACATGCGTAATTGTGTCACTTTTACTGTTAGTGACATGAGTATTGTGTCACTTTAACTGTTTAGTGACATGAGTATTGTGTCAACTTTACTGTTTAGTGAACATGAGTATTGTGCCCTTTACCTGTTAGTGGACATGAGTTATTGTGTCACTTTACTGTTTAGTGACATTGAGTATTGGTCTTTTTTTACCTGTTTAGTGAGATGAGTATTGTGTCTTTTTACCTGTTTAGTGACATTGAGTATTGTGTCACTTTAAACGTTTTAGTGACATGAGTATTGTGTCACTTTAACTGTTTTAGTGACATGAGTATTGTGTCACTTTAACTGCTGTGTTAGTGACATGAGTATTGTGTCACTTTACCTGTTTAGTGACATGAGTATGTGTCACTTTAACTGTTTAGTGACATGAGTATTGTGTCACTTTTACCTGTTTAGTGACATGAGTATTGTATCACTTTACTGTTTAGTGAATGAGTATTGTGTCACTTTACCTGTTTAGTGACATGAGTATTGTATCACTTTAACTGTTTAGTGTCCATGAGTTTATGGTGTCACTTTACGCTGTTTAGTGACATGAGTATTGTGTCACTTTACCTGTTTTAGTGACATGAGTATTGTATCACTTTAACTGTTTAGTGAAATGAGTATGTGTCACTTTAACTGTTTTAGTGACATGAGTATCGTGTCACTTTAACTGTTTTAGTGACATGAGTTTGTGTTTCTTTACCTGTTTAGTGACATGAGTATTGTGGCACTTTACCTGTTTTAGTGACATGAGTATTGTATCACTTTACCTGTTTAGTGAAATGAGTATTGTGTCACTTTAACTGTTTAGTGACATGAGTATATGTGTCATTTTAACTGTTTTAGTGACATGAGTATTGTGTTTCTTTACCTTTTTAGTGACATGATATTGTGTCACTTTTACCTGTTTAGTGACATGAGTATTGTGTCACTTTAACTGTTTAGTGACATGAGTATTGTATCACTTTAACTGTTTTAGTGACATGAGTATTGTGTCACTTTTAACTGTTTAGTGAGTATCGTGTCATATGCACTTTAACACTTTCACATGTGAAAACCGTCTCCTTGGCGCTGGTTCCTGGGCCACACTCCGGCTCCTCTGGCTCTGAGCTTAACTCACGCACATACAGCTACATATCTGATTACCCGCGCCAGTAATTTTCTCCTCTTAAATAAGGCAGAAATTGGATAGGATGAATGAAATTTGGCTGTCACGTTGCAGTACCGGTGCAGCGGGGAGATTATGTGTTTCAGTATATCGTTGATCGTTTCCTTAGCAGTCACGGGCTTAGCATAATGGAATTGGTAAACTGGTTTGGAGGACAGTATCATCAGCAGACAGGGAGGCCACTATAAATGTCTTTAGACCATGCAGAATATTACACAGACTAGCACTTAGCTCAACTTGCTATGCTCTAGGCAGCTGCAGGGATGGGCAAAAGTGAGGGTTTATTTGGCACACTTTTACACAGGAAAATACTGACCAATAAAAATAACTTTCTTTTTATAGCACTTTGCCTAAACAGATATTTTGCTTGCTCCTCAGTCTTAAATGAATGAAAAATGAACACGGTATAAGCAGTTTTCAATGCTTTAATCAGAGAAATAATTGACCTCCACATGCTTTTGTTTCATTGTTTAAAAAAAAAGAAAAAGTAATTAAATCTGCACAGACGTCATAGTCGGACAAAGCAAAAACAAATTTGTGAAGTCTCATTTGTGATTTGTCAGTTTTTTTCTTTCATTCAGAAAAAAAAAAGAAGAAATCCAGAGTGATAAACACAGTATTTAGTGAGTTTGATGAGTTCATAAAAAGTGCTGCACATCAGTCTGGTTTCTGTCTCCTTTTACAGTGTGAAGGTGAGGCTTTGGCCACTAGGGGTCGCACTGGCTGTTCGAAAAGACCTGCCTTTCTCTGACTCTATCTGGGAAAAAGTGGAACATGTCATGGGTAAATGTTCAACTCTTTTGTCTGTTGAAAAAGGATTTATTCAGGCTAATATTCATGTTGTGTTACTGCTACAAAAACACTAATAGGACACTTACAGCGTTACTTTGTATTTTATGAAACACTGTGAGGGTTTAATACAATGCAAATAGACCAGAACAACTGAAACCAATATACTCTTAACTTAAAAATACACTCAGCTACAGCCTAAAAGCTTTCACTTTATCGTCACGGCTGCTGTAGGTCGCCATTAATGTCAGATATATGTGTTACAGATTTCTAACCAAATCTTGCAGTGTCGTTATTATAGTCTGATGTTAATATTCATACAAAATGTCTGTTATTAGACCAGCCTATATATTATTCTATGATGTGTATGTTCTTAAAAGCATTACATTGCAAATTCCGTTCCAGTCAGAGCCATTTCAGCTGAACATGTGAGTGAAAGTGCCTTTACAAAGAGGGTTACAAGTCAGATTTAGAGGCGTGACGTCTGATCCACAAACGATATGATCTTGATCTTTCTGAGGAAATGTCACAGATAAAAAGTTTCATGGAGACGGCAGCATCTAAGCAACACAAACAGAACCCAGGCTGTTACGTTTTTATTGTGAAAAACGTCTCAAAGTCCTTCAGAACAGGGTGAAATCATGTATGACATATCGTACACGACATGATTTAAATGAAAACTATAAGATGGAATATACATGAACTGAACAGAAACTTGAAATTTGTTCTTACAAGAGATGTTTCTGGACCTTTGGGTTTAAAGTGCATCTACATTTAATACTAATGTTCTTCTGGAGAGTGGCTTAACATCAATAGTGTTAGTGACGACTGGAGTGTGGAGAGATCTATTTTTGTTTATTTTACTCCGAGTATTTTCACATTGTAAATTCGGTTTGTACTTGCCTGTATGTGTTATGTGCGTGCGTGCGTGTGTGTGTGAGGATGTATGAATGTAGAACAATCAATGTGTGTTAATCCTAATGTATTTGTGTATAAACAATTGTGTCCTGTTCCTGTGTTTGCCTGGTACCCACCTGTACGGGAGGGGGCTGGTGGGAGAGGTTGTGATATGTAAAAAAAAAAAAAAAAAAATTAATAAAAAATATATCTCATAAAAAAAAAAAAAAAAAAAAAACCAAAAAAAAAAAAACCCAAACAAAACAAACAAAAACAAAAAAAAACAAAACAAAAACACAAACAAACAAAACAAAAACCCCCAGAAAAAACAAAACAATAAATAATAATAATTAATAAATAATAAACTATAATCAAATTAAATTAAAAAATAATAATAATAAAATAAAATAAAATAAATAAAATCAAGATATACATTTTTGTCTAAGCTCTTGCACACACATTATGCAAACTATTATGTCAGAATTTGCACAGGCTCCTCCTCTGCTGCTACTCAACACTGTCGTTACTATTTATAATCATATAGTAAATAATATTGTAAAAAAAAGTTCACATTTTGAGCCCACGGGGATGAACAGCCAGACGCCAAAACACACGCAGCGGGATGCTCGTAACCGTGGCAACATCATCCGGATAATCTCCAGGGCAACCTGCTTCCAGAAGAGCCTGCCGGGTTACAGCGCGGACTGTCGTAAAATCACCTTTAAAACTAAGCTTCTGCCACGAACACAGGCTCATTTAACCACTTTAAACCGCTCTTCTGGGAAAACTAGATGTATTTTTGAGCGTTCATGGCAAACTCTGAAGTCACCGTGTTTCTTTTTCCAAACTTGAGCCTGTGTGAAGACGCACCTGTCGTCCCGAGATCCTTTGCGTGTCCAATATGGAAGAACTGGCGGTGGAGGTCCGTGGCTCCAACGGCGCTTATTACAAGGTAAAAACGGCTTTATTTTACCTCAACAACCGCGACAATCACACACAAGGCTGGGTCCTACACACCGGGGATCACGGGAGAAGCTATCTGCGTGTCTGCCTGTCGTTTTTGGGGGTTTGCTGTTAGCTTCGAGTGCTGAGGCTAGCCGGGGGTTAGCTTGCGTGCTAACCTTGCTCCCAGGTCTTTCCCCGACTTTCAGGCTCTCCTCATGGACTTATTACCTCCCAGTACGCACGACACACGTCTATTTTACTTTATAACTTTAGTATTTCATGCGATCAGAGCCTTTGTTTGTCATAAAAGTCACGATTTTGACGTTGTAACTGTTAGCCTACGTGCTAGTTGACGTCAATAAGTTTCATTCACTGTTTTCAACATGTCTCTTTTATCAAACCCAGATCAGGGCGTAGTAATAACTCTGTAAAAACCTGATAAATTAAGGTTAATTTTTTAATAGCTAGTTACGTATTTATTTCAAGCAGCTCTCTGATCTATTAGAAGTAAACATTTACATAGCTACATGTGGTCAACTTTATGACATAACACAATATTACCAAACTAAAACTAAATGTCCACTGAGGTAATTGGTAAAAAATAAATAAATAAACGAATAAAAAAATTATAAAATTATATCTAAACGAAAACATAAACGTGGATATGGATTGTTGCCAGTTCAGTAAAACAATAACATGTATTTGGTTGATGTAAAGCCAGAGAAGACAGAATTTAATAACAATTTTTAATCATAACTAATTAATATTTTACTATTTCGATTTCAGTTTTTGCTTTGGAGTAGTTTTACATTGTCTGGACGCCATAGTTTGAAATGAGTGCTTTCAGTAGGAGTTGATTAACTGTTTGGAGGTCTATTATTTGATATGTGATCATGAGCGAGTTTATTTGAGCCGCAGGACGCGTTTGTGGCCCGGCTGTTGGTGTCACTCTGGTCCAGTTGGCATGTTAGACTGATACTGTAGACTTATAGGCTATTTCTGAACCCGCTGTTTGCCCCAAAGCAGGGGTTGCCAGAGCTCACGAGAGAAACAAGCAGACAGGCTTGACTGGTTTGGTACTGCGCTAGTCCCGAGTTAGCTCATGTTTACTCCCAGTTAACTCCTGGTATAATCCTGGTTTTGTTCTGCTTTTTAATCCTAGTTTTTGTCACAGTTTAGACACAAAATAATCGTACTTTTAAAATATTACCGTGTGGTCTTAAACGAATTTTTAAGTTCAGGAGTATTTTTGAGAGGAGAGGAACTTGAGCTGGTACAAGATTTCAAGTATCTCGGTGTAGTTCTCGACTCCTGTCTCACTTTCAAAAAACATGTAAAAAAAATCTCAAAAACAATTAAATTTAATCTTCACAACTTCCGACATATTAGACAGTCATTGACATTAAAGGCAGCAAGAATGTTTCTGCACGCTCTAATCTTCTCACATATCGAATACTGCTTCACTAACTGGACCCTGACCAGTGCCACCACATTAAAACAGATTGAATCACTGTATAAAAGAGGACTTAAATCTTTGCTAAGAAACAGATTTCATATCACCACTGTCAAATCCTTCAAACATATAATTTATTGAGCTTTGACAATTTCAAACACTTTAAGTATGGTTGTACAATATACAAAATCCTCCATGGACTCGCACCACCACCACTACAAGAATTTATTAAACAAAAACCTCCCACTGGCAGGACCAGGGCGACTACGAGAGGTGACTGTGAGGTTCCTCACCGACGTACCATCTTCACACAGTCAGTCCTCTCAGTCAGAGGCTGTAACATGTGGAATAACATCCCTCACACAATAAGAGAATCCTCCACATATAACACCTTTAAAACGCACCTTAAAAAATGGCTCAAATCCAATCAACAATGCTCCACTAGAGCTGTTCAGACTCATGGTACATGCTACATATACGTATGTGGCATTGCCATGACTGTCTGAACAGACTCACATCGTACGGTTGTTGTTGTGCAGTGCATGCATACATATACGTATGTAGGCATGCACTGCAGACATGTACCTTGCATTTCATGCTGTCACTCTGTAATCTATGCGGTCACTGTTTTTTGATGACATTAATTTGTAAATATGTAAATGTATATAAGGATGAATGTTTTAGGAGTTTTGATTTTTGTTTGTCGTTTGTGTCGTCCTGTCTCTTGTCCTGTTTTAGATGTAAGGACTTGGGACTGAGAATGAAAAGTAGCTGTTCAGCTAACTTCTGCACATTTACACGTGTAGTTTTTACTGGTGTTCATTAATGTGCTTTGTCCTTTTCAAATAAACAAATAATAAATTGTGAATCAGATGAAGACAGTCCTCAAACTACTTGATTTTAAGTATCTATTAGCACTTGTTTATACATTTTTTGATAATAAAATACTCTCTTTATTTAGTGGTGTACACACATGAATTAGGAAAAGTAGGAAAAGAAAAATTCTAATCCGTCAACTGGACAAACCCCAACCAACTTTTTGTCCAGTTACAGATAAAATTTTTGTTTTTACTCTGGTTCTGGACGACTGAGGGATTACACAGACACGTATTTTAGGTCTGTATCACAATTCAGTGCGATATTGTTGAGGTTATAGTGGTAGAAATTCTTACATTAGCTGTAAAAGTTCTGCCTATGATCAGTTGGACCAGTTGAGCAGAAGGATCAGTTTTTTACTGCTCTGAGGGCCATAGTCTAGACACCTGCATACTTGCTTCAATGAGGATCTAGTGTCGACACTAGCTTTAGTATGGATTAGTACTTGATTTTTAAAAAATACTTTTGACAAGCCTAAACCTTAGTTTGTAAGTGTGAACGTACCCAAAAAGGAGACCATTTATTTCTGTTTTGATTGTGTTTTATTGCATCAACTTGTTTTTAACTCTTACCTTTTTATGTAATGATTGTAGGTCTGTCATCATAACAAATTTTTAAGTGCGATATATTGCTGAAATAAATTTAGACAATAAGCGATAATAATAAAAACAAACCATAAAGCAGAATTATCCCCCCCCAAAAAATGTTCTAAATGTACAATATTATTCAAATATTTGAGCTGCAAAAAATAAATAACAGAATGCAACACTTAAGTAGTGAGTTTGAGTCTATAATTAGTCATAGAGTTTGTAACTCAACCTTCTACAGCTCAGATCTCATCGTAGCGCAGAAAAATACCCAAAAAATTCCCCAGTACTACAATGAAAAAGTCCCCATGATAAATACTGATGCCTAAAAATTTAGTTCCATCTTTCATATATTGAACGATAAGCTGATATAGTAATTATCATTCGTTCCTAAGTAATGGTCATGGTATTTATGTCATGTTATTCTGGCAAATATCTGGAGAAAGATTCATTTTACTAGACATAGCCATATATTCTCACAAAATGGCAGCTTGATATAGAAACCTCCTGTATTTGTTTACCTAGCCTAACGATGCTGTAAATTGTGTACTTACTTGGCAACCCCCGGCCTCTCATCCGCCCTCACTACTACTGCCCCTCCCCTTTCATTTCTCAGAATAGATGGTATTTTCTCAGTCAGTTGTGCCGCAGCTATCACCCTCCCCTTGTGCTTTATTTAACATTGTTTATGAGCACTTTACTATCACTATAAGGACATGTACATATAACACACTAAACATCTGAACAGCGTCGTGGTTTCCAGAGAAATGTGACGTGGCTGACACTGCCTGTAGTAAACAAATAGTGAAAGATTCATTTGGATTTTTGCCATTTTTGTTACATCTGCACAACTTTTGAAAAACCAGAATGAACAGAAGTCATATTGTCGTTGTGTCCTTAGGCAAGACACAGAGTGATTTGTGTGAGCGGAGGGGCCTTGCGTCTGTCGGTCTGCCCCAGGACAGCTATGTGCTATTCAAGTACAAGGCGTTATTATATGACTTGGTTCTTTTATGAGTTTGAGTCAGATTAAGTTCTGTGTGTTTGCCAATAAAAGACAGTTTGATCAGAGGACAGACGTTTTCATTAAATATTACACAACATTGACTCTTGTGAGCTTTAAGTCATGCTATAATGTTGTTACTGCCGCAAAAACAGACCTGGAGTTGTGTTTTGTTTCATTCACATATGTTTAAGTAACATCTCCAAAGCTCAAAATGCTCTGTTCCACCTTGTGATGTCATGAAGTGGTAGTTTTAAAGTTGACAGCTACATTTTTACGTTTAGTTCAGTAGTAGATTGTCACTTCCAGAGCTGAAATCATCCAAATGATTCTAGTGAAGTTGCGCGGAGTTTAAAAACACAGTGGAGCACTTCCTGTATTACCACATGATGACATCACAAGGTGGAACATAGTTTTTTCTGTTTGAGAGAAGAACTCAGCCTAAATCTGCAGAGTTTGTGTGTTAAACATGTGAGAATGAAACACAACTCCAGGTCCGTTTGTGATGAGGATTATAACATAGATCAGAAAATAGCGTCACATGGGTCCTTTAAAGCATAATTCAGCTTTGTAGAAAAAAAGGAAATCTCATGTTTGAATAGGGATTAAATTAGCAGCTTTTTGCAGCTGTGAATGTGCGAGTTTGTAATATTGTATTTTATAAACGCTTCTATCGTCACAAGTAGGGCTGGTGATGATAAAAAGAATCATTTTGATTTTTGATTTGACTCTCTATTGTCTGATTTGAACAAATGAATATTGCTTTTAATAAATAAATAGATATTAGGGGACGACAGTTGATCAGTTGGTAGAGCGTTTGTCCACTGGTTCAAAGGTTGTCGGTTCAATTTCCGCTTTTGACATGAAAACATCATTGGTGAAACAGTCAGATCTGGTGCGATCAGCTCCCACAGATGAATGCTGTCGTTGTTTCCTTAGGCCAGACACTTTAGCCACCTCGCCCCCAGTGTGTGTGTACACTTCTATATGTGAATGTGTGAGTGGTTTCTTCCATGTGCTTTGAGCCGTGAAGGTGGAAACGCGCTGCATAAACATGTGACCATTTACTATTTAAGATTAATGACATAGTGTTACTTTTGGTATTTGAATGAGTTTGCTTTCTGTTTCTCTGATTCAAATATGTCTAGTCAATGTTTATTTATAAAGTCATTTCCAACAGCCCAAACGGTGAATACAAATAAAACAGTGAGTCAGTGTTTTTCCACATTTTTCCAGATCTGTGAAGATTCCGGGGCACATCACCTCCTAAAACGTCATCAAACCACATATTTTAGCAAAGAAAAACCTTTTATGTGATGATTAACGCTCTGTGTAACTTTCCTGCTGAGGGGTCCGGTCCGCCTACCTTCTGTCTCCATGGATATCTTACTGCTGTGCCTAGAAAGTCCCACAGTATGACTATAAATATATACTATATGTTTTTTTGTATGAGTTCATTAATTGTGTTATTATTGCTCAAAAATGCATTGATAAAGATGTATTTTTACTCTGAGCGGGGTCACTTCTCCACAGATCTGACCTGTAACTTGATGCCTTCATGTTCATATTCAGTCCAGATACAGCAACAACATTTCTATGGAGACAAGAAGTGTTCAGCCAGAAACCTTACATAGTGCAACTCAAAATGTGACAGTCAGATCATGGTTTGGTTGGATTCAGAACCAAGTTTCGTTCCAGTTTTGATGTGATCTCAGTGCAAATGTGAACGCTTCCATTCTCTTCTCTTAATCTCAAATGATGTTCCTAATCCTGCCTTTTTCTGTCTTCTTCAGGGCTTTGTCAAAGATATCCACGATGACTCTCTCACCATTGCCTTTGAGAACAAGTGAGTTCAATTTAGCTTTATTCAATGATTTGTAGGTCACGATAATACATTTTTAAACACAATATACAGCTACAGAGAAATATCAATATAAACAGTGATATTGAAACTACTCTATGCCACTGACACAATAACAAGAAAGCAAAAATAATCCCAGTGAACCATTTTTAAATAGACAGTATAATAACAAATAGCAGAACCAACAATAATTAACTTAATTAAGTAACTTATTCAACCTTCTGCAGCTCAAATTAGAAACAATAACAAAACAATTCCCTACTATTGAAAAGAAAATGTCCAACCATGGGGCCGGGCCTCAAGGGCAGCAGCTGAGCAGAGACTCCCAGACTTCCCTCACCCCAGACACTTCCTCCAGCTCCTCCGGTGGGACCCCAAGGTCTTCCCAGGCCAGTTGAGAGACATAGTCCCTCCAACGTGTCCTGGGGGCCTCCTCCCATTGGGACATGCTCAGAACATCTTCCTAGGGACTTATCCACGAGGCATCCGATAAGATTGGCTCAGGCAGCAGGCGCCTGAGCCACCTCAGCTGCTCCTCTCCACGTGGAGGAGCAGCTGCTCTACTCTGTGCTCCCCCCGTGTAACTGAAACCAGGACTGAACCAGGGGCACACCGGGACTAAACCGGGACAAAACCGGGACTAAACCGGGACTAAACTGGGACTAAAGCAGGCCTAAACAGGGCCCGAACCGGGCCCGAACCAGGCCCGAACCGGGCCCGAACCGGGCCTGAACCGGGACTGAACCGAGGCTAAACCGGAACCAAACCAGGGATCATAGGTGAGAGTAGGAACATAGATTGACCTGAAAATCAAGAGCTTTGCCTTTCGTCTCAGCTCCTTCTTTACAGTCCAGTACAGATCTGGGCGTCAGTTGAAGGTGGGGCCACAGTGACCGAATCTCTGAACGTGGAAACTGGCTCTGGGAAAAGAAAATGTCCACATGATACATATGGACCCTCAAAACATATCGCTCCATCATTTACTGACCTAGATGAAATCATTAATTATCGTGGCAGGTTTTCTGATTTCAGATGATTTTGGTGTTTGTTCATCTATTTCAACATTTGATTTTTGTCTGATGTAGTTGGCAGCCAGAACGCCAGGTGCCCTTCAGCAACGTCAGGTTGCCCCCGCCCGCAGACGCTAAGAAGGAGATTGGAGAGGGGGATGAGGTGGAGGTGGGTGGAGGTGTAGATTTCACCGTTTTTTCCTGATGTTCCTATGTTAAACTCTCATTGTTTTCTTGCTCAGATCTTCTCCAGAGCCAATGACCAGGAGCCCTGTGGGTGGTGGCTGGCCAAAGTGCGCATGATGAAGGGAGATGTGAGTAATGATAATAACATAATAAACAAAGTAGTGACATCATTCAAATGAGTCTTCCCTGCTAACATGTACTTCACTTTAGTAATATGACAAACAAAGTCAATTTACCTGTCAAACCCAATATAAAAACTGAATAGTGAATCGTGTCTAGTTTTTAGTTTAATCTTAAGTATATTAAACAAAGAAAATGAGAGACTGAGGGACTACACACAAAATTGTTTAGAATTTATTGGAATAATTGTGACTAACCTTTAGTATCGTCACAACACTAGAACCGACACATCCTGCTCTAAAAGCTGGTCATGTTTTTGTACTTTATGACATAATTCAGATACATAGAAAAAACTAAACTTCATCTTCTAACAGCAATTAAATTAGCAACTGTGTATGTTGTGTATGTGTGGGTTTGACATTGTACTATTGTAGCTTATAAATCATTTTATTTTATTATTTTATTCCTTTTAATAATTGTTATGTGGACTGTACAGATGCTAAAACATAGATCTGATAATATTTTAAAGATATAGACTGCAGCATTATTATTACATCCAAACTGAAAATGTAAACTGCAAAAATGAACTACAGTTGTCCCTCGCTATTTCACGATTCAGCTTTCGCTGCGTCCTGATTGGCTGAGGGACTGTAGACCATTGTGTTCTGTGTCCTGATTGGCTGAGGGACTGTAGACCATTGTGTTCTGCGTCCTGATTGGCTGAGGGACTGTAGACCATTGTCCATCAGTCTCCTCCGTGTCTCCTGTACAGTACAGAATGTGTCAGACAAATTTACATAAATGTTGGATCTCAGTGTGACTCTGAAGTGCTGTATGTTTGCAAGTTTTCTCCCCGACAAAACCCACAATGTCGATGAAACGTTCTGCACCGACAAAGGCACCGACGAAGGTTTGAACTTTGAGAGAGTTTAAACGAGAGAGAAATGTGAGAAAATGTTAATGAGAAAAGTGTATAAAGTGTGTGGTGAGGAGTTTAACAGACAAGAAACATAGAGAATAATGTAAAAAATAATGATGAACCAGGGACCACTGTACTTCATGATTTACATCATTAATACACTACATTCATAAATATTCTGTGTAGAAGCCAGTGTGTAATAGAAGTAACAGATTCACCAGCTGACTGCGCTGCCTGTGAATACAGTATTCTTTTGTACAATATTTTTTGTAAGAGTGTTTTTAATTATTATTGGGGTCTCGAAATTGTGGATACAATTTTTTCCCTTATATTGCCTATTGACCTTGATGTTGAATTCAGGTCTTATCTGAAACAATTGAAAAAGCTTTTCAAAATTTTTCTTGAACATTATTACTATACAGAGTTTTGCTCAATAGCTCAGTTAGTAGACGCAGTAGTAGTAGTAATTGTGAGTTGCAGCCGTACTAGAAACTACACACTACCATTCCAACTGTTTAGTCACAAAAGTAATACTAATATAACTAATAATAATAATATAATATAATATAACTAATATAACACAGTTAACCTTACGATGAACACTTTTTAGTTGTTTCTTAAATAATATAAGTAAACGACGCTGCTTTGTTAATTCCCTGCCTTCACTCTCTTCAGTTCTATGTGATCGAGTACGCTGCCTGCGACGCCACTTACAACGAGATCGTGACCTTCGAGCGCCTGCGTTCGGTCAACACAAACAAGCCATCACCAAGAACTCCTTCCACAAGTGCACCGTCCCTGTGCCCCAGGACCTGGCCCACGCGTACGCACCTTCACTATTTCTCACGCTTATGGGAATCTAGACTAAGAAGTAGCATTTTTATATCCAAATCTAATACTAGTGTTGAGAGTATATACACATTTTAAGATGTTAGTGCTCAAACAATCACCATTTCTGACTAGACTTAGCATGGTCTATATCTATTTAGTGTTGTAAGAGTGTTTTTAATTATCATTGGGGTCTTGAAATTGTTGGATAAAAAAATCACTCACCATCTTTTTTCCCTCATATTGATCGACCTTGATTTTGGATTCAGTTTTTATCTGAAACAATTGGAAAAAAAAGCCCTTCAAAGTTTCCTGAACATTATTTCAAGACATACTTTTAAACATCAGTAGCTCAGTTGGTTCAGTGTTTGAAGGTTTGCGGTTCAAATCCCACCCTCGACATAAACTTAATTGGTAGAGCAGTCAGATACACCCCTGTCTTGAAAGTGGAAAAATGTTTTTAAAAAAAATGTAAAAGATTTCTTCCTCTAAAATATTCTTTTACTGACAGAGGACTGACTGTAGATCTCTCCATTAAAATACCCAAACTGATCTCTGACCATTAAAAATGACTGAACTGAACTAAAATTTGATTAATTGCACAGCCTAGGTATCGAGTATCAGCCCTTATTTTTAGTATCGAAAGCAAGTTTGAAGTATCGTGACAACCATACTAAGCTCCTCTGTGTTTCTGTGCTTCAGGTGTGAGAACGAGAACGCCCATAAGGATTTCAAGAAAGCTGTAGGAGCCTGTCACATCTCCTTCTGCCCCGAGTCCAGCCAGCTGCTCATCGTGGTCTGTGTTCTAACTGTTCATTTAACTCCTTAGTAGAGATCGACTGTTTGAGGGGTTTTAATGGCTGATGCCGATGGTTTACAATTCCAGAGACGATATTTTTGGGCCGATACTTAGGGCAGGTTTTCATTATTTTCTCCAAATAATTAAATTTAAACTTACTACAAACTCACCCACAGCCTTGTTTTACCACAAACCTTTAAGAGAACTGTAGTCATGTGTGAAGTGCAGTTTTCTCTTCGTATTAAAGTGTTAATATAAAGCTCTGTGTGGATTTTTAGGCAGAAAATGACCAAAGCAAAAGATCATCTCGGGCCAAATATCTGCCCAATATATCGGCCAACCAATATATCGGTCTATCTCTACTCCTTACATCAGATTCAAAGCTGCAATGTGTAACTTTTCAGGCTGTATAGCTAAAATAAACCTTCGTCTGTCCCACAATGGAGAAATTACAGTGTTGCAACGCAAAGTTAAAGAACAACAGGAGAGAAAAAAACAAAAACATGAAATCAAAATCAAGATAAACACCTTTGTGCCAGTGGAGTAAAGCTATAATTCTTAGAGATGTTATGGTTTTACTTGAAAGTTTCCATGGTGTAGCATAAAACTTGTATATCTCCATGGAGACAAGCAGGTGATGCCCCATGGAAAGTTACAGGTCAGATCTGTGGAGTTTAATCAGATCCTTCTCACTGTTAGTACAGATGTTTTTCAAGGAATTTTGAGCAGATAAGTGCTGGATGGGTCAAGATAAAGCTGTAGCTATAATTCTTTGAGATGTTATGGTTTTACCTAAAAGACTTCATGGTATAGTATAAAACAAGTGGTGAGACAAGCAGCAATCAACACTATCAGAAAAGTTACATAGTGCACCTTTAAGTTTACTACAATGCTGTACTGTATTAAAGAAGGAGAACATGTTCCATTTACTAAACAGACTGATTATTTTACAGGAACTACTTTTCTGTTATGGAATTGACCATGTTGTTTCATATTTTATTAAATCACATTCAAGTGAAATATGTAGTGTTTGTTCTACGTAATAGTAGTATCCTATTTTAAGGCAACTTGTTAATTTTTCTTTTCCATTTTCCAGTCCACAAACGAAGCGACGGTGAAGCGTGTGTCTCTGCTGAGTGACATGCATTTGAGAAGCATCAGGACCAAACTGATGCTGATGTCACGCAACCAGGAAGCCACCAAACACCTCGAGGTCAGTGGGGTTAAAAACTTATTCAAGTACAAGTAAAATATACTATATGTATGAAAGAATAAGAAGAGAAGAACTGTGTGGGCACAATTGTGGGCGTCTTTGGAGAGGAGGATCTTTAGAGAGGAGCTTCTTTGGAGAGGTTTTTTTTTGGAGAGAGTGGGTTCTTTGGAGATGGAGATCTTTGAAGAGTGGGTTCTTTGGAGGAGGGATTCTTTGGAGATAGGGTTCTTTGGAGAGGGGCTGGAGGGAGGGTTCTTTGGAGAGGGGCTTCTTTGGAGAGGGGCTTCTTTGGAGGGAGGGTTCTGTGGAGGGAGAGTTCTTGGGTGGGTTATTTGGAGGAGGGGTTCTTTGGAGGAGGGGTTCTTTTGGAGGGAGGGTTCTTTGGAGAGGGGATTATTTGGAGAGGGTTCTTTGGAGGGAGGGTTTTTTGGAGGGAGCGTTCTTTGGAGGGACGGTTCTTGGGTGGGTTCTTTGGAGGGGGGAGGCTCTTTGGAGGAGGGGTTCTTTTGGAGAGAGGGTTCTTTGGAGGGAGGGTTCTTGGGTGGGTTCTTTGGAGGCGGGTTCTTTTGGAGGGAGGGTTCTTTGGAAAGGGGGTTCTTTTTAGTTTGAAAATATGTATTTGGAGACTGTAAGAGTAATATTTGATTAATGTAACTGGAAAGATAACTCGTTTAATAAAGCACAACATGTTTTAATGTTTAGGCACAAACATTTGAAAATCTAAGTCATATCTGAAAGCGATGCAAAATACACACCCAAATCATATTGTCAACATACATACCTTTTGTAACTTGTAGACTTACCCACACTGGGAAGAGGAACCAAAACTTACTTAAAACAGACCTATTCTGTAAAATCAACAGAACTTTTAACCACATGATAGTTGTTTCCTCTTCTCATTTACAATCACAAAGTTGTATTTGGAGTAACTCGAAAGTGACTTGAGAGACAGTTTGAGGAATCTTTAATCCCTTATTTTCAAGACGCCATATTGATGATCAACCCCCATTTTCACCGCTACACGCCCAATGTTCTTTACTTACTTAGTTCTCCAATTCTATTTGCCTAATCGGTTGTACGTGTAGTCATTTTGGCACTTCACGGTTCTTTGATGTGATGACGTTTACGGCGATCTCCCATTGAGCACTCCAGTTTTCTAACCCAGAAGTCAGCAGACATTTTTCTTTTATTATGTCATTTTAGATGATACTTTGATATGAAATGTGCAAATTATAACGTAATGATCCACAGGTGTCATATATTATAACTATATATCAGGCTCAAGCACTATGTCTTGTTAAAATACAAAACTAAATATTTAACTAGGAGTGGTTTAATGTTGAAAACTACCTTTTAACTAGTTTACTGTAACTTGTGTAGAGCTCCAGGCAGCTGGTGTCTTCGTTCCAAGAGGAGTTCACTGTGAGACCAGATCTGATGGGACTGGCCATCGGGAGCCACGGCAGCAACATCCAACAGGCTCGAAAAGTGCCCGGAGTCACTGCCATCGAGCTGGACGAGGAGACGGGAACATTCAGGATCTATGGAGAGGTGTGTATGAGATGGATACTGCTCAGTTTGTTTTAAACTACTTTATATCTCCACACATTTCTGGTTTTGCTGTTTTCTGCCTTTTTAATAATATAAGTAACAGTAATAGTTATAACGATTGGCACAAAGATAAGGAAATGAAAGGAAAAAAGTGGAAATTATTTATTTATTAATTTTTTCCCCCTTCTTTCAAAATATTCTGCCCTTTCCCTTTTATTTGTAGTTTTCAGATTATAAAATGCGATGATGCCATACTCCCAAATGAGGTCCAGATTTACATATTAATTACAATGTACTTTCATATGAAATATCCAAAAGGTAAATTCACCTGATAATTTTTTTTTGTCACTCAACCCTAGAATATACTGTATTACAAGAAAAATCTGAATTTTTACACTGGTTTTAGCTGTCCCCCATCTGTGTTGTATTATTGACCTATATAATGCTGTGATGCCATCTGAAACCCAGCATTTTTTTTTGTTTTATGACTTATCTACTCATACACACACAAACACACACACTCACAGATGCTATTTTAATGTCTCGTCACCACGTTCAAATGTCGATGTCAAACGTCTTTTATTGTTTGTATTGTCTCTAATATCACAATAAAAGCACAAAAGTTTACAGCACCTTTCAGACGTCTCCTATCTGCTCTTAAGTCACACAGTAAATAACCTCTGCAGTTTTAATATCCAGTAACACGTAAGTTTCGAGGTCTGAACAGCAGTAATAGGCGTACTAAATACTTCTATGGACTAGGCACCGATCCAGCTTCTCCAGTTCCGATACCGATTTCGATACTATAGTTTTTGGTATGTGCCAATATCAAATGATACCAGCGCAGAGACTGAAAACAGCATCTACTTCCTTTCAGCAAAAATAACATAAGTCAGAACTGATCTAAAAGTGTTGTGTAGTTGTTATTTCTCTCTCAAGTAACTACAGAACAGCATTGTACAAATAAAACTTCTAACATTATGAGACTTTCTGGGCCGACTACAACTAGTAAATCATCTTATTACATCGATTTATATGCTCAATCTGGATATGAACTGGACCGATATTTGGACAGATATACGATCCAGCAGATTTTTCAGTATCTAAAATGGAGAATTTTCAGTGCCTAATTAAATCTTTGTTAGTATTTATAAAGCACCTGGTGAGAGTTTATTCTGTAAGGCTGCATTGAGCAACCACTTTGTCCAGGAGCATGGAGAGGTGCTCAAAACGATAAGTTAGATTTATTGTTACAAAAAGTTACGCAAAAGGTGTACAAAGTAAACAACTAGGTAATACAAAAGTAAACTACAAGTAACTAAAAAGTTGCTGCAGCGGAGGTCATAGTGGTCGCTGATGTAGTGGTTACTCTGGGCTTTCCGGGCAGATAAGGTGCAGCTCATCAACTGGTGGGTGGATCTGGGTGAGTGGAGACAAGGCCAAATACAGAAAAAGAACTGGTCCATAACAAGTAAATACTCTCAGTCACTGTTTTTTAGCATCATATGGATATTATTGGACTTAACCACTTAGCTGTTAGTATGTCGCCCCTAAACAGTAGTGTTCCTGAATATTAATTTCCAAAAAAAGTATCACAGTGACAACTTAAATGTATTGTAGCGTTCTGATGTAAGAAAACACACCAAATATCTTCTGGTTGTATATTTCCAGAGCACAAGGGCCACTGTAAGCTGTAAATCACTCCAAAAACAGACCAGGAACTGACCAATAAAACATTCACACAACAGATACAAGAACAAAAGGCGTCAACTCTGAACTAAACTCAAAATATCAGATCATTACAATGTCTTAGCTTTACCAACAAAAATCTATTGGTAAAATATTTGTGAAGCAAAATAAGCGATTTCAAGTTAATTTCTTTTCGTAACACTCGAGCAGAGGCATAGACAAAGACACAGACTTTCAAGCACAGACTATTCACTGGTTTGACACATTTCAATTCTTAGTGGAAGATACTCAACACTGTTTTCTTTCAGACTGCGGAGGCGGTGAAGAAGGCCAGGGGATTCTTAGAGTTTGTGGAGGACTCTGTGCAAGTGCCAAGGAACCTCGTTGGTAAGAACTACACAAAGAGACTCAAGTGCTTCAGAAGGTGCATAAGTACAAAACACACACACAATAGTGACGCTACCAACTATTTCAATGGCCTTGATTTGAGTTTAGTGCCAGAAAAGTTTTTAAAAGGGAAGACAAAGGTAATTTGCAGAAGAACAGTGCGTACCATAGGGGTGATAATAATAATAAGAATAATAATAATATATTTTATTTATAAGAGCCTTTCCAAACATCCAAGCACACTGCACAGTATACAAGCTGAAAACATAAAAATGGGTTAAAAAAAACAAAAAAAAAACGCACACAGTACAATACACTGGATTATCAGCTCGGGTCTTTTTAATGGAAAGATCTGCAGCCGAGCCTCTGTCAGTAAAAACATGAGGTTTGGAGCTCAGAGTTGAGACTTTAGAGGAAGAAATGGGAATGTTTAATCTTTTCAATTTTCTGAACCTAAACAATTCAGACTTTTAAAGTTTTTAAATAGAAAAACATACAATCTAATAAAAAATGTGATGGTTAGCAGGAATAAAAAACACAAACACATGATGGTAAAACACAGTAGAAAAAGCCTTGAGTGATGAGCAGACAGACGGTAGCTGTAAAGGTTGTGTTTGCCATTGGGCTGTGCAGTGGATCACATTTGAGTTCAGATCCAGTTATCTCGTTGTCCAAATTAAAATGAATGTGTTTTCATTTGTTTTAGTTAGAAAAATAAAATGTTATTAAAAATCGTGCGCGCTCAGTACACAGCTTTGTAATGTTTTAATGTTAATGGCTCTGGTTAAAAGCCTTTCTAGAATCAATATTTAAATCATTTGTTTTGATTAAGAAAAACATCAGAATTAATTGAAAATCGTGACCAATCGTAATGAATTATTTTGCCATATCGCCCGTCCCTGGCATAGCAAATACTTTAAAATATAAAAAAAATTAGGGAAAGGAACAGCATCTACAGTACATTGAAGACCTTAAAAATGATGTGATTTGGCCTGTATGGGAAAGGGAAAACGCAGGACACGCTGGAGCAACAATATGTCTCAGTTTAGCAACTGGTTAGCAACACTGTCAATCTAATCTGTTGCTGGCGCTAGCGAGAGTGACCTTGGGGAAAGAAGGAGCCTGATTTGTCTCTTATTAATGTTCATATTTAAATTTACAGACACAATAACGAAATAAAAATACCAGGATCATGTAGAGGGTTAATACGAACATTTAAGTCCAAAATGACGAGATTGACAGTTACGGAGAGAGGGGTTTTCTAATGTAAAGTGAATTGGAGCCAGAGTCGATGGAGCCGAAGCGCGGCCACGCTCACTTCCTATATGGAACGTGGTGGCTAGCAGGTTAGCTACGTCCACTTATATGTACAGTCTATGGTCTCAGCTGGGTTGGGACTGCCTCGGGTTCCTCTTGATCATCTGAGTGCCCCTGCTCAGACTCAGACGTGCCCCGGTCGCGTATAAAGCAGGAGAAATGGATGGATGTTTACTGTTTTTATTCGGGGTGTGTTTCAGGGAAAGTCATCGGTAAAAATGGGAAGGTGATCCAGGAGATTGTGGATAAATCTGGAGTGGTGAGAGTCCGGATCGAGGGAGACAATGACAACAAGCAGCCACGACAAGAAGTAAGTTTACTACACGACAAAAGAAGCAAGTGCAAATGTGAACCACCAGGAAAATGAACCAAAGTGCAGAAAAATCACTGTATCCGTGGGTTTCAGAATGATGAAAAATTAGGGCCGTTGTCATAGCGATTAAAAACAAAATCTTATATCGTGTGAATGTGAAAAAGTCCTTCAAATGTTGCATATAAGAGGAAGCTGAAACCTATTACATTTTTATAGCTTTCCTGTTGCATATTCTTATAGCAGTGGTTGCCAAACTGTGGTCCGCGGAGTGTTGTAGGAGGTATGAGAGATTTTTTGGGGGGAAAAAATAAAAAAATTACATGTGATTTTCCGCACGACACACAGCAGGCAGTGACCATATCACACTATGTCCACCCTTATGTTCATATTGTTGGTCTGTTTTTACCCTGGACCATGAATCTGCATCTGTGTCCTGTGTTATAACCTCGGGACGTCGTGTTCTGAACAGGAGGTGTGCTGTATGAAAATGAGCAGGTGCTACTACTCTCAGCCTCGCTATGAAACCGAATAGAACTAATGAATCTAATCTAACTGTCTAATGAATAAAAAGCATTCATAAAAAAAGAAAAAAACATGTACATGATGGGCAACACGGCATTAAAATCAAATATAACTCACGCAGAGCACAGTCCTCTTTGTGCGTGGAACTTAGAAATAGTCTGGATCCGTCATCCAAATCTCTGCGTTCCTTTGAGCTTGTGCGTAAATCCAGAGTTTTATTTTCCAACATGAAACAATCTGTTGCACATTTAGTCACAGTGTAGACTCATTTGTGACAAAAAAAAAAAAAAAGCACAGTCCGGTAACTCAACAAAAGATGCAGTGTTCTTCCTCTGGAGAGTTATACGCTCCAAGGCAGAGGGGAGATAATGACATAATAATTACAAATACTCCAACTATTGTGTAATATAATGTGTTCAGAGTTTGGAAACCACTGTCTTATACTATATTCAGTATTATAATTTTACATACAAATATACAGGACTGAACAATGTCTCTTAATCTATTTGAAATCACTGTTTGAATTGACACAATAGCTAAATCTGCAAAATAACAATGTTGAGTATTTTTTGTAGTTTAGACCTCGATAAACTACTTCTCGTATGTGGAAATTGCAGTTGGATTCTTTTCTAAATTTGCCGTCCTCTTTCAGTATTTTATCTCCCTCTTTTATCCGTTGATATGATTGGCTTATGGTGTTTTCTTTGTTGTTGTTGACGACACAGGGAATGGTCCCGTTCATCTTCGTGGGCACAAAGGAGAGCATCGGGAACGTGCAGGTGTTACTGGAGTACCACATCTCCTACCTCAATGTAAGCGCTCCAGTATGTACTTTTACTCAGGGATAAGGGGCATGTGTCTCAGCCTGTGCTCAGTCTGTGCAGTGGTAAGAAAAAGCATGATGTGCTCCAGTTATCGAGTTAAACATGAGCATGAAGGATGGATATGTTCACAATTTAGAGTGAAAGTATGTGAAAATTAAAAAAAAAAAGTACTTGAACTTTACTAACACTCACTAGTGCTGCACTAAACTGCCTGAGAATAATCTTGTAAATTAGAATATACTTTCACAAATAGGATATTTTAAACACACACATTGTTTTGTAAATGTTTAAGTGCAGTATCCACAAGAGACTGAAGATGCTCTGATGTGCTTAAAGTTCATAGGACGCTTTCTTTTTCTCTTCTTTTTTCTTTTTTTTTTTTTTTTTTTTTTTTTTTTATTATTTATTTATTAATTATTTATTTATTTTTTTATTAAATTTAATTTTATATTATTTTATTTATGTATTTTATTTCTTTTCATTTTTCTAATATTTTTATGCTTTCTAATATTTGTTAATATTTAGTTTGGCGGGATGGTAATTGTGGTAAATGTTTAGCGTAGTTTTACATCAGAGGAATGAACATTTCTGGAAAAAAAAGTTGAGAAGAAAAGTACAAAAAAAATACAGGAAGTAGTGGTGAGTTCTTAAACTGGATATTTACTTTTATCATCAACACAGAAAATTCCATCTATCCATGTGTCACTTAAAACATTTATTTAACAAAATAAGGTAATTTTAATGTGTATTTTTGTTTTATTTGTTGAATCATAACCACTGTGTATTTAGACACATTTGGCCCTTGTTCACGTTCCAGCAGATTCTTTTTTCAGACCAACTACTAATATTACCAAACTAAATGTTGGACTATAAAAATTAAATACATTTATATTACAGGAAAACCAAATTAACCTCATTGGACTGTTGCTAGGTAACAGTTATACAATTGCTGCCTGTGTCCAACCAGGAAGTAAAATTATAAGCTTTGCCCAAATCAAAACTAGAAAGAACTCGACAAGACTTTTAGTGAAATCTTAAATATAATTATGTTAATGTGCTTTAGTGAAAGACTAGAATTCACCACTAAAGTGCAGAAATGTCACTTTAAGATCTGTATGTGAAATATTATGCTGAATGTTATTTTCCTTTTGTCTGTATTTTAAAGGTTCTACATCACACAAAACTGACTCTTGTAGCTTTAAGTCATGTTCTAATACTGTTACCTCCTCAAAAACAGACCTAGAGTTGTGTTTTGTTTCATTCACATGTTTGAATAACACTTTATTATCAATCTGTAACATCTCCAAAGCTCAAAACACTCTGTTCCACCTTATGATGTCATGAAGTGGTAGTTTTCAAGTTAACAACTACTTTTTACCCTTTTGTTTAGTAAAGATTGTAAATTCCAGGGCTGAAATCATCCAAATGATTCTAGTGAAGGTGTGTGGAGTTTAAAAACACAGTGGAGCACTTCCTGTATTACCACATGATGACATCACAAGGTGGAATGAAGTGTTTTCAGTTTGTGAGAAGAACTCCAGGTCTGTTTGTGATGAGGAAACAACATTATAACATGGATCACAATACACTTTACACGTTACACAGCTCCAACACGATTATTGCGATATTATAAATTATTTAATGCCTCTTATGCCACGTTTCCTCTTGTCTTGTGAGCATGTTGCAGTCTCGTGCAGTGTTGTGCTTATGGCTGTGTGCGTGTTTGCTTTGTGTAGGAGTTGATGGAGATTCTCACAGAGGGACAGCACCTTGAGGAAGAGCTGAGGCAGATTGAGGCGTTTCCTCAGCTCAGCCTAGCGCACTTCAGTTTAAACGGCAGGAAGCTCTCAGCCAGTGCAGGACATGTGTATGATGAGGGAACGCAGACTCAGGTTTTCTCCAACACCTGCATTTTCTGATTAGGGATGTCCATATGAAAAGATTAAAGAGGCATTACTCAAGTTTAACTCAATTTTGTTAAAAATCTGAACTACACTGTTTGCTAGTATCAGAGCTGCACCGTATATCGCAAAAGTATCGCAACATATCCAAAATATCACAGTAACACTAAGATTCTCCATCTCACTAGACCTGTCACGATACCAAATTTTGCAGCTCGATATGTCACTACAGTGAAATATCATGATAAACGATAATATTGAAACTACTATATGCCACTAATTAAGATTTAAATAATGCAAAATGACCCCAGTGAACCATTTTAAATCGACTGTTTCATTAAAAAGCATGAGCTGCAACAAATAAACAGCAGAATGTACCAATAATTAGTCATAAAAGGGACTTATTCTCCCTTCTACAGCTCAAATCTTATCATATTACAATAAAAAATACTCCAAACCTCCCCACTTTTGCAAAGAAAAAGTGCACAGAGTAAAGATTGAGGCCCAAAATATCTTGTTCCAGGTTTCATATATTGAGCGATAAGACAATATAGAGATTATACTGCCTGTTTTTTTAAGTGTAGAGGTTTTCAAAATGGCTGAAAATGAAAACAGCTTTTGAATTGTCTTGATTTCATAAACAGACGACCACCGTTCTACCCCTGGACAAATGAGAGATTACACTGTCTATAAGTTAAATAAACCTGATTTTATTCATGATTTTTCCTTAAGTCCAAAATTAGGCTGGAGTTTTTAAGTTTTAGTTTTATTATAATTGAAATGATTGAACTCTTCCTCACTTTCATCGTAATTATTCCTTAGGTTCAGTTTGTAAACATGTCTTAAACAAGTATGGACTCGTCTGGTAACAAGCGCCAACGTTACTTCAGGGTTTGCGACTGATAAAAATTCTTTACCAGTTGATGCAGACAAGATATAAATCAATGCAGACAGTAGAGTGTGATCAAGTTAATACAGTTACATACGATAGTTTGAAGTCAAATAGATTTTAAATACAAAGAGGAGTCATTTCACTACAGTCTGAGTCTATACTAAAGAAACATATCTCCTTTATGTCTGTTTATATCACATTAACTTTACCTTATTATCATTCGGACAGTTTGATATTATGAAGCTGGTCACTAGAGAAACGCTGATCGAGACATTTTGAATGATTTCTTTTGTCTGGCCCTGGTGCCACTAATCCTAAAATCAATGTTTTTTCTCAAACTAATCAATTCTACCACTAAAATGTGATATTTTTGCCGTGCTAATATCAAGAGAGAAAGTGTTACCTTTGTTCTGTTTGGTTCTGTCCCTCCCGGAGCTCACTTTGCTCTGATTCTTTTGTCTCGTTGAAGGAGGTGGAGCAGCTTCGTATGGAGAGGCTGCAGATTGACGAGCAGTTGCGTCAGATCACCCAGGGCCACCGCTCGTCTTCAGACAGAGGAGCCTATAACGCAGAGGGCAGCGCCGGCTCTTCTGGTGGCAACCGGCCCTACAATGTGAGGGGCCGCAGGGGCAGGGGCCACAGCTACAGCACTGGATACGGTCAGTACACATCTATGCACATGGGGTAATGGGGCGGGTTTGTCTAAGGGAGTCGTTTTGTAAAAAATATGAGCTATATGCTTTTGGAGGCGCAATGCAACGGTTCAAAGTTGAGCTGCACCAAGATTTCTACATAGTTATAATCTATGACCCGTGGATCATTGTGTTATAATTTGCACATTTTAAATCATCATAAAAGAAACAAGTCCGCTGACGTCTGTGTTAGAAAACTGCAATGTCCAATGGGAGCCGACGTCGCCATAAACGTCATGACAACAAAGCGGCGTGTAGCAGATCACACTAGCGAGTAGCGATTTTTTTATTTGTACCAAAATGACTACGCAGTGCTGCTGAGTCCTACGTGAATTATCAAAGTAAGTACAGAGCAGTGGGCGTGTGCCAGTGCTGGTGAAAACTGGGATTGATTGACAAAACGTCGTCTTGAAAATAAGCAATGAAAGATTATGTCTGTGCAGTCCCTCAGTCCCTCGTCCAGGTATGATCCAAAAATATATAATCTATTTTATTGTATTTATTTATTTATTTTAAGCACATGTATGAGGTACACTTAAAGCCCATTTCAACATTTCACAAGTTTGTTTTTATATAAGCTCGAAAAGGAGTGGAGAAGAAGAAAACTTGAGGCATTTCTAAATTGCAACAGAAAGAAGAAAAAGCAAAAATTGTTAAGAACAAGAATACAGCAATGGTGTGGAAACAATGAGCATAAAGTAGAACCCACACTGACACAGAGAAAGTGCAGAGTGGCTTTACATTTAAACTGGACTATCAACTGGGCAAAAAGTTGTAGGAGTGAAGACGTTTGGCTGCTCATCCAAGCTGCTTCGATCAATTAAAGATTGCTCAAACATGCACGAATCAATCCAAATTGTACTTCTCGAGAGTAAATGAGAAGAGGAAACGGCTATAACATGGTTAAAAGCTCTGAAAAGTCGATTTTGCAGAATAGGTTTAAGAAAATGACCATTCAGAGGGCTGCAGCGTCCAGTTCGACCTCTGCACCGCCGTGTGTCGTCTGAGCAAGTGGTCAGTCTGTCCCAGGGCAGGTATGACCACAGAAGATAGCACCAAATCCGAATGAGACTGAGGAGTAAATTAATAATGTGTCCCATAGCAAACCAAAAGTGTCTTTGATTGACTCGAACAGCGCTACCTTAAACACTAGTCCCAAATTTGAATGTCCACCTAAACCTGTCACAATAAATACTATACACTGACTTAACGCTCAATATATTTTAGTTAGAACTATATTTTTGGGGACTTTTTCTTAGAACTGGAAAAATAAAAAGTTCCTGACTAGTTCTATGATTAGATTTGAGCTGTGGAGGGTTATAAATAACTTCTATGACTCATTATAGATAAAAACTGACTACCAAAGGATCCAAAGTATTTCATTCTCCTATTTATGTATTGCTGTTTGTGTTTTTTAACCACATCATACATTTAGAATAATATCCTTTATCGTCTGTATTTTCTTCAGTAAAATATCGCGCTTCAAAATTTGTAATCGTGACAGCCTTATGTCTACCTACTCCTGTTTCTCTCTTACACCGTGTTTGTTTGTTTCAGGCACGAACTCGGAGCAGTCCAACGCCTCAGAGACCGATTCAGAACGCAAAGATGAACTCAGCGACTGGTCCCTTGCTGGAGAGGACCAGGACAGGTCTGTGGAGAAGACTATCGTACTAAATGCATGTGTACCACGGCTGCGACCATAGACTGTTTATATAAATGGACATCGCTAACCTGCTAGCCTCTGCGAACATGAGCGCGCTTCCGGCTCCATTGACTCCAGTTCACATTACACTGAAAAACTGTCACATGTCAGGACCATCACTTTGGTGTTAAAATGTCGGGGTTTTTATTTCACTATTGTGTCTGTAAATTATATATGAACATTAATAACAGACAAATCAAGCGCCGTCTTTCCCTGAGGTCGTTCCCGCTAGCGTTAGCAACAGGTTTGATTGACAGTGTTGCTAAACCAGGGGTGCAGGCGGGAAGAGGCCTTAGCTCCAACAGCCTCGCTCCTTATTGGCTCTTTGGTTGCTATGATACTCACAATCGGCTCCAAATTCACCGCTATAACAGCTCCAGCCTCGATGAGCTTCATTTGAGCTGAACGCTGTGGGTGACGTCACACTCACCTAGTCCACTTCTTTATTATTTCATATATTTCAATACATTTCTACATTATTTTAGCAGTCAACGATTATTTCACATTCTGAACCAAATAAAGGCTGAAATATATTGACTTAAGGCTGGAGAATACTTACAATTAAAGCTGTGTTTTAATGAATGTTTCCTTTTTGAACAGGGAGCGGGAGAGGGGCCCACGTCCACAGAGGGACAGTCGCAGGAGGCCTGGACCGGGCCGAGGGAGAGGGGGACCTGGAGGGAGAGGCAGAGGACGAGGAGGATACAGCAACACATCTGGTACTGTTCACTCAGGTTTACAACTATATAGACTGGAGTTTTGTTACTTAAATAAAAGTACAGATACCAGGTCAAAAAATACTCACGTAAAAGTAAAAGTATCACATGAAAAAATCTAGTTGTAAAAGTATTAAAGTACCTGTTTAAAAATGTACTTAAAGAGTAAAAAGTAAAAGTCTTTTGTGCAGATTTTGAGATCTAATAAAGCTTCAAATGTTCTGATTTTGAGAAGGATACGAGCTGAATTTTGTTCAACAGAAACAATTAAATCATCGTTTTTTTACCTGTTTTTATTTTTATATTTTTGTTTTGCTCAGATTATGAGCGAGTGTAAAATAAACCCTCAGACTTTTCAGCAGGTCTCAAACAATAATACAAAATACTTTTACTTTTCAGTCCTGTTCAAAAATGTAGTGGAGTAGAAAGTACAGATACTGCTCTCAGATGTAGTGAAGTAAAAGTAAAAAGTATCACTGTAAAATGTATAAATAGATGTTAAACACGTCAGCAAGACTATTATAGTGAATATTTTTGCCCTTTATTTTTAGATTATCCTTGTTGTAGTAGGTAATGTGTAATGTGAACGACAAGAGCTGACATTTATTTATTTATCATTCATTTATTTCTGTAGGATTCAACAGTGAAGCTTTGTAAGGCAAAATAAATCAAATTGATGCAAAGTTACTGTTTTAGTTACTGAGCAATACATTTCTTGACGATTTTTGTGATTTTTCTGACAAGCATTGTGATTAGATTAGCGATTTATCTTTTAATTACATGATTCTGTAATTCAAAGTTCACATTTTAAACACGTCCAGAAGAATTTACAAAAAAACTGAAGTATGAACTGACAAACTACTACAAAAATCACATTTCAGAACATGTTTGTACAGCTTTAAACTACAGGGTCAGCAGTTTTTATGCAGAATAATAATAATAATAGTGATTCGATTAATCTTGCAGCTCAAATCTTTTCACTAATTTATTGTTCTGTGACGTTTTCAGGCTACCGAGACCATGACGCTAACCACGCCTACGGCTCTGTGGAAGCCAACACTGAGACCGACCAGACAGCCGACACCGATGCCAGCGATTCCAACCTGTCCACCAACCGCCGCCGTCGCTCCCGGAGACGCAGGACCGACGAGGACGCCACGCTCATGGACGGGATGAGCGAGTCCGACAACGCATCTGTCAGCGAGAATGGAATCGGTAGGTTTTTAAGGAACAGCGAACAGGGAAATGAGAGAAGAGCTGAGAATCTAAAGGGTGTATATGGATGAGTTTTGAGTTGAGATCTGATTTAAAAACTTAATAATAATAATTAAAAGGGCTGTCACAATAACACATTTTGAAGTACGGTATATTGCTGAAGAAAATATAGTTAATAAACGATAATTCTGAAACTGATTGATGCCACAATAACCCTATTAGTTTAAAATGTTTCAGATTATTCATTGGTCCTCCTCAAATCCATAGATATCCAAGTGAAATCCAAGGTGGGCGGTTTGTCTTGCCCAATGACACAAAAACGGTTTGACCACGGATCGAACCACCAACCTTTAAAGGTGCAGGTGGAGTGTACATCACCTGCTTGTGGTTCCGTGAGATGTTCCACAGTACGGTATTAGATATATTCATCTCCATGGAGACACTATTGTGATTCCACCAGGCCAAGTTTCAGATTTTTCAGATCTGTGGAGAGGTGACTGCACATAAGAATTAACTTTTCAAAGTTCTTTTTAGCTATGAAAAATATCAATCTAAACATCTATCTATCTGTCTATCTCTCTGTTTTTCACTCTATCTTTCTCTGTTTCTCTATCTCTCTATCTATCTACCTACTGAGCGACCTATCAATCAATCTATCTATCTCTCTGTCTCTGTCTGTCTCTATCTTTCTCTATATCTCTATCTATCTATCTTTCTATTTACCTACCGAGCAACCTATCTATCTATCTATCTATCTATCTATCTGTCTGTCTATCTGTCTGTCTCTCTACCTATCTATCTGTCTCTCTGTCTGTCTATCTATCTGTCTGTCTCTCTCTCTCTGTCTGTTTATTTCTCTGTCTGTCTGTCTATCCGTCCATCTGTCCATCCGTCCATCCGTCTCTCTATCTCTCTATCTGTCTATCTATCTGTCTCTCTATCTATCTGTCTCTCTATCCATCTATTCATCTATCTATCTATCTATCTCTGTCTGTCTGTCTATCCATCCATCCATCCATCCATCTGTCTATCCGTCCATCCGTCTCTCTATCTATCTGTCTCTCTATCCATCTATTCATCTATCTATCTATCTATCTCTCTGTCTGTCTCTCTGTCTGTCTATCAGTCCATCCATCCATCTATCTCATTTAGTCAATCACGGGCGAGTAATGCCATACTGTGGGATATTTCAGACTAAGCAAATAGAGACAAGTAGATGGTGGACCCCCCCAACCAGAAAAGTTCCTTAGTGCCCCTTTAATTTAAGTGCACATGTGTTGTGTAATACTTCTGCTCTTCCAACAGAACAATAGTAACTCAGTACAGTATTTTTCCCTCATTTAAAGTCATTTGTGATTAGCACATTTTTGACTCTTAGTCTTTTATAAATACAGTTTAAAATCAGAGACATATTCAAAAGCACAAAGTGATAGTTTTGATTCTGGTAAAATCTCCAGATGAGTCTGAAGCCAAACCTCAGCGCCGTAACCGCAGTCGCCGTCGCCGTGTGCGCTACCCCGAGGAGAGGCAGCCAGGTAACCATGGTGACGCCCTGGAATAAAGCCGTGTGCAGAAACATACTAAACCCAACTGTTAACCCACTTTAATGAGTGTTTTTCTAACCCGTGTGTGAATCACAATAATATTTAAATGTTCGTGTGACGGAGAACAGACGGGGGCTGCATGACACTGCTCTGCTCAATGTCTCGGAGATTTTTTTTAAGTCTATGATTGGGGCTGGGGCGATATGGCGACAGAAAAAACTCTGATCTGATCCATGTGACGACACGCTGCTGTTTTTGATAATAATTCAGTCATTCAGTATTTCTCTATAAAGGTCAAATTTAATGTCCCTGGATGGAAACTGGTCTTCCACACACATCATATACATCAAATCCAGTGAAATATCTGCTTCTTCTTTATAACGCCACAAAGATAAACAGTTCAGAAGCCCACAACATCATTCATTCAGTCCATTTTCTGTGATTGTAAGATTGTATTGTAGCCACAGCTGCCCTGGGACAGACTGACTGAAGCAGGCTGCCAAACTGCCATCCGCCCTTCAGATCACGACCGACGAGGCGATTTTTAAAATTGGCGTCACGATTATCATGGCTAAATAATTTGATTAAAGTCATTATTAAAGTTGCTGACAGTTAAAAATGTTCTGAATATGATTAATTATAAGTTTAATATTATGAATAAGTTCCATATTTAAACAGCTGTTGTAGGATTGTACTTCGTCATCAGTGAAAACAAGTTTTTTTAGCACATTCTGGTGATATAAAGTCGATTATCTTTGTTGGCGATTTTCACGATTATATAAAAACTTTATTATTATTTATCACGATAAACAATATTATCACTTATTGTCCCACCAATCAACGCACACACGGCACTTTCACACTAGACCATGTGGGTGAAGTGTCTTGCTGAAGGACACAACAGCCACTTTTACCACTAGCGCCCCACTGTGGCTCTTGATATTTCCAGCGGTCTCCCATAAAAGTACAAACCAGACCCGGTGTGACTTAACCTCTGAGATCAGACGTGTTGACATATCGCTCCAAACCTAAGAATGACATTGCTTTGGTGATTTTATGATTCAGATTTAAACGTTTTGCCCATTGAAAAAAATCCCAAAAACTATTGATTATGTTTCCACAGTGACAGTGGCAGACTACATATCCAGAGCCGAGTCTCAGAGCCGACAGCTGCCTAAAAAGGACTCCAAGAAGAACAAGGAAGTGGTGAGTATCAGCAACATTTGAACATCACAAATAATGAGCTGTGTATTTTAAACCCTGCTTTATAATTCTACATCAAACTATTGTTGTCACGCTAATGAAACTTCCAACTAGATTTTGATATTACCAAACATAAACGTGACTGTAATTATCAATACGACATAACGGGAGTGTATTTTAAGGCCCTATATTACACGAAATTGACTCTTGTGAGCTTTAAGTCATGTTATAATGTTGTTACTTCTTCAAAAACGTACCTTTAACACTTTATTATTTTTCTGTCTACATCTCCAATGCTCAAAATGCTCTGTTCCACCTTGTGATGTCATGAAGTGGTAGTTTTCATGTTAACAGCTGCATTTTACCTTTTGTTCAGTAGAGATTGACAATTCCAGGGCTGAAATTATCCAAATGATTCTAGCGAAGGTGCATGGAGTTTAAAAACACAACAGAGCACTTCCTGTATTACCACATGATGACATCACGAGGTGGAACAGAGTGTTGTTTGGTCTGTGTGTTAAACATGTGAATGAAAACGACAAAACACAACTCCAGGTCTGTTTTTGATGAGGAAACATTATCACTTAGATCAGAAAATGGTGTAATATGAGCCAGTTTAATACGACCATGTGCTGTTATTCTAGTTCTGATATAAACTAGTATAAATCTGATGTAAGACTGTTGTAAAACTATTCAGTAAAGGTCCAATTTTGTCCTTTTTTTCAGTATCAGAACCTGCTCAAATGAGTATCTAGTGTTGCTCTGAGTGTTAGTATTGATTAGTATTATCTGTATGTATTGATTCTTTTTACAGCCCTAATTCTGACTATCGCAACCTCATAAAAGCTCATTTCACTGACTTTGATCCATGCACCTTCAGATCAGTGGACAAACTCTCTACCAGCTGAGCTCCTCTCTCACATTAAGTCATTGCTCCTTGATTTTGGATGATTTTTTTAAATAATAATTGAAATAAATAAATTGGTATGAGTGTTAAAAAAGTTAGAATAAAGCAGGTGGGGTGGTTCAAATAAATCCATATATACTACTGTATTTTCTGGACTATAAGTCACTCCGGAGTATAAGTCGCGCCAGCCAAAAAATGCATAATAATGGAGAAAAAAATATATTTAAGTTGCTCTGGACTATATACATCGCCGCTTCCTCTTCTGTGGCTGTTATCAGACTCGGCAGAATACGATTTTCTTTTGGGAAGCAGCGCACGGTTGTCAGTGCGACAATAAAGAAGATGTGAAATTATATATTTTAATAAGTTCCTAAAAGTCACTGACACTTTTAAATCTTCAGTAGCTCCTTTAATTCTTAAGTTTAAACTCACCAAATTTTAGCAGTAGATAAACTGAACATTCCCAGGTTTTTGGTCAGTATAAATACGGTTATAATTGTTCACTTGACACTTGAACTTATCACTACTGAAACTAGGAGAAGTAAAAATGACCTGATTTAAAAAAAACAAAACGTGTTTTTTAAGTGTCCACCATTTGGGTTTCACTCTGAATCAACCAATCCAACACACTTTACATAACATTTAAAGCATTTCCGAGCTTATGGCTCTTATGTGATGCTCAATATCATGTTTAACGTCGTTTATTGTCTGAGGTTTATTCACAAATACCTTTTCTTTAAGACAGACCCACAGGAAGAAACTAGTCAGGACTAGTCAGGTCGACGGTAATGGCATTTACCCCTGGGTTTGTTAAAATGTTTGACCCATGGGTGAATTTGACCCATGTGACTCAAAGTACCACTGTACATTGAGGGTTCGTTCCTCGGTGCTGTATTTGCTCAGATTAATGTCGGAAGGGTCGTTCTAAATGCTCTGAAAAAATAAAAGAAAAAATATGTAGTAGAAACAAAAGAGTTATGGATTTTTTTTTCAACTGTCAGTGACTTTTGGGCCATCCTGTATAAGTCAAACTATGACAAAAAGTGCAACAACTCTGGAAGATCTGAAAACTAGATCCTGATTTCAGCAGTTACCAGTAATGAAACAAATGAATTCCTGTTGTGTGTGTTGTTGTTCCAGGTGGAGCCGATAGCCGAGCACAGCCCTCCGTCTGCCGCAGCCACGGCCAACGGCTCCAACGGCTCCAACGGCTCCAATGGCAGCGGCTCCAAACCCCAGCGGTCGCCTTCGGAAACGCAGGGCTCAGTCTCCCACACAAAGGCGACGCCACCCCAACAGTGCTCAACGGCGTGTCGTAGTTTAAACACAGAAGGTTTTCAAATACTTCTTAGGCTCCCGACGGCCTGCAAGCATTTAATTTCAAGCACTGTTCTTTGAAACCTGGTCTACTGCTACTCTTTACACATAAACAGTGTGTCCAGTTTTTCATTTTAATACAATTTGTACAATATTTCTTATAGTTCTTCCTGTATGAGCTTGCCAAAGACAGTTAGATACTTCACTGTCCTCGTCAGCCCCTCTTCAGCTCAGGGAGAGGATTGGCTGAGCACAGATATTGGAGATAGACAGGGATTACTGCTGAAGTAAAACTGTGGTAACCAATCTAGTAGCAGGGTTTAAAAAATAAGACATGTATCTACCTTAAACTAAACTAAATGCTTCCCCGACTCTTCTGTGCTCCCCATGTTAGTCAGTGATTTCTTTCCCCACACCGAGCTTCAGTCAGCATTTGTGCCTTGAGTCGTTTTAACATGAAATCCTCCCGTTTTTAGTCTCTTTTGGTCCATAATTGCAGTTTTCCAGCCAATCAAATATATCAATTAATATCAGTTACTAATCAAATGTGATATAGTGAAAAAAGAATGAGTTTAAAGGTGTAATATGTAACTTTTCTAGTGGAGATTCTGCATTTTATTGTCTTCATCGCGATGTTACTGCTTTGACTGTGTGGCATTAAACATATTTATCTTGCGTTTATTCAGCTACAAGTATTATATATATTAAAAAAAAATCCCAAAAACATTAAAAAACATTCTGACAGTGAGTGCGCTCGGCTCTCCGCAGATCTGACTCGGCTCTAACTTTCCACGGAGATGTTACTGCTTTGACAGATTTGTTTAATGCCATTCGATCTTGTGTTTATTCAGTTACAAGTGTTATATTAGTTTACAAAAGATTACATTAAACAACATTATCTTACAGTGTGTGCGCTCGCCTCTCCGCAGATCTGACTCGGCTCTAACATTCCATGGAGATGTTACTGCTGTGACCGTATGGCATTAAACATATCCATCTTGCTTTTATTCAGTTACAAGTATATTATATTACAAAAAAAAAACATTAAAAAAACAAACATCCTTACAGTGAGTGCGCTCGCCTCTCCGCAGATCTGACCTGGCTTTAATTCTCCATGGAGATGTTACTGCTTTTACCGTATGGCATTAAACATATCTATCTTGCTTTTTTACAACTAAAAACATTATATTACTTAAAAAGATTATATTAAAAAGCGTACATTCTTACAGTGAGTGCGCTCGCCTCTCCACAGATCTGACTTGGCTCTGTTTCCATGGAGATTTTACAGCTTTGACATATCTCTCCATCAACATATCTATCTTCAGTTACAAGTATTATCTTATTTTGCAAAAGATTACGTTAAAAAACATACATTTATTATGGCGAATGGGCTCTCCTCTCCGCAGACCTGACCTGGCTGTAACTCGACCCGGTGGCGCCATTTTGCTCGTCTCCACGGCGATGCCTTTAATGCCATACAGTGGAACATTACAGACTCATTTTGACATTATGCAACTGTCACAAAAACCCTAAAAATGATCGTTCCACGTAACAAACACCGAACGATATAAAGTCGATAAAATTAATTTGAACTCGCTGCTTATTAATTCAAAATGTTTCGAGTTTTTAATCGCTATGGCAACAGTGCTCATTTTCCCCCACTCTGAAATCCATAGCAACCTCTGTCAAATCCAAGACGGCTGATTTGTCTTGCCCGTGACACAAAAAGTCGATTAAAAGTATTTATCGCGACAGACAAAGCGATAACGTCTCCATGGAAACAACCGAGCGTCAGACCCTCCACTGGAAATGTCCCGTACTGCATCTTTAATCCGTTCATATCACAAAAAACAAGCTTGTATCATTTTCTCCCTGAAGTGCTCGGTTTGTAAGTTTGTAGAATCAGCTACGAAACATGAAATCTGTTTAGAAACGAACCACGAAACTACAAAAAAAAAAAAAAAAAAAAAAAAAAAGATCACATCATCGTCTCTTCACAAAGTGCAAATATCGTAACTTTAGTTGAAAAATGGCTGGTTACCTGAAGTTTACACACTGCTCTGGCGCCTTTCTAACACACAGAATGTAATCGGGTTTATTGTGTCTGAGAAGTCCAGTTTTGCTTTATTATAAATGTGTTGAGGAATTTGAATTTGCTGCGTTTATTATATTTTTTCTTTCATTTCAATATGCAACCACTTAAGTCGTAGAACACAGCGTAGAACTTAGACGACATGTAAACTTTGCACTGATGTACTGTGTGTATCCGGTTCATTTTCCGCCTCTGGATTCGACCGCTCACTGTTGAGTACTAGACAACGATGTAGCGTCACCGTGGTTTTCCTCTCTAAACCAAATCTCAATTCAAACATTTGAACATTGCTCTATTCTCAAAGGGACATTTTGGCTTTCCGATGAGGTTTTATGAAGTAGTGGACGGCTATTATAGACCTAAAGAAGCACTGTGTAACTTTGTGGTTTAAGGCGTTAACAGCAAAAAATCCTACTCATGAAATCAGTTGAAATGAAGATTATTTCAAACTATTACTCCTAAAATGTACATGTAGAAAGTGAAAGTGACACAATGTAATTTATTTGTAATATTTAAAAAAAACATTTGTAGATTAAAAATTGGCTTTTTTATCTTGATTCCAACATTTTTGTAATAATCTAATAAGCAATAATTGAATTTTAATAACTGCATAGCCATACCGTCAGCTTTTGTCCAAGAAGATGTTACTACTTTACCTGGAATGTTCCACAATATAGCATTAAATGTATTCAATAACAGGTGTTTTTGTTGGAAATACATTGAAAAACATGCTTTCTACTGGGAGCGGGATCGCCTCTCCACAGATCTGACCTGTAACTTAACCTAGCGTCTTGCAAACTTGCTTGAAATGACAACTGCATAGCCTTAGCGTCAGTTTGTGTCCATGACGATGTTACTACTTTACCTGGAATGTTCCACAGTGTAGCATTAAACTCACCAAACATGTCTTGTATTTAGTCAAAAACAGGTGTTTTTGTTGCTAAAAACCTGCGCCTCTCCACAGATCTGACCTGTACCTGAACCTAGCGTGACTCATTAGAGGTAGATAAGTCCAAAGCCAGGCTGTGGAACATTCTAGGCCAAGCACTAACGTCTCCATGGCGACAAGCAAGCGTTAAACTCACCAAACATATCTTGTATTTAGTCAATAACAGGCTACTGTGAGCGGGATCGCCCCTCCACAGATCTGACCTGTAGCTTGACCCTTTCGAGGTAGACAAAACGCCATACTGTGGAACATCGTGAACAAAGCACTAACCTCTCCATGACGACGAGCGACCTCTAGAAAAGTTACACAGTGTCCCTTTAACATTGTACTGCTGTAAATATGGCAAAAAGTTGTGGTCTCGTATTTTTTGGGGTCCTTAAGTCTTTTTAAAAACCCTCTTCAAAAAAAACCCAAACTGTCCCTAAACTAGACAAAAGGTCAGAATTTTTAATATCCAAAAAAATTCACGAAGCTGTACGAAAAGTGTTGAAATGTTCCTGGAAACGGTAGCCCAGGACGACGCCACTTTCCAGGTTCTTCCATAAAAAAAAAAAAAACTGGTCACGACTGTCCCACTGCGGACGGAGGTTTATTTGGGTTATTTATTTTAAGAGAATGTACAGTATTTAAACATAAAAAAGACGAGGAAAAAGTCTTGACATTAAAACAGGCATTACTGGATTCTTTCGGAGACAATTTGGACTACTGAGAGTTGTGTCTGTAGTGTTTTCGTTGGCTCAACTACAGTATGTTTTATAAGGATTGTTCTGGTTGGTTGATGTGCAATATGTTTTGTATGGGTAGTTCTTAAATAAACTTGATTTTCCATGTGGATCTTCACAGAGTCCTCAGCCGTCTCTTATTTTTACGTTTTTGAATGACTGAGGTTCAGACATGACCACATTCTACAGGCAAATTTTATACAAATGAGGGCAGCAAAAATGAATATTGTTCATAACTTACAGATTTTTGTTGTTCTTGGGTCTAGTCACTAATAGAAATGATCACGTTTTGGATATTTAATGGCAAAATACAATGTAATTGATAAGAATATGGGAGTATGACATCATTCCAAGGGCCACATCAGCAAAATGACTCCTCTCAAAGGGCCAGATGTAAAATAAATCTACTTTTTTTAACTTGTTAATTAACTGTTTCTGTATTTGTCTTATTCAAGTTACAAATATTGCATATGCATTTAGATGTAAAAATATGGCTGTAACTGCGCATCTCCTGATAAAATATATCTTAAGACGATCATACCTTTTAATTTACCCTGTCGAGGGCCATAAAAAGTGATGTGGAGGGCCACATTTCGCCCATGGGCCTTAAGTTTGACACACGTGATTTAGAATCTGAAAACCACCAATGCAGGAATTTTAGACCAGGAGCATTTATAAAAGGTAAAAACATAATCTTAAACATGTGATCTGTGTCTTTAAGTCATTTTCCAATTCAAATGATCAAGTTTTGGTTTTAAAAATACAAAAAATCAGAATTTCTCCTGCATTTTATTATTAACAAATACTTAAATTCACATGTAACTAGAATCAAGCGTTGACTGATTCTCTGCAATTTTAAATGAGTGAACCATAAAACTAAAATGGACAAAACTGACTTAACTGTATAAACTTTAGGGCTGGGGATCGTTAAGATTTTGCCGATACGATACAGACCTCGATACGTAGGCCACGATACGATATGTTTCTCGATACAGTGCACTGTCGGTACAATTCAATACAATACGATATATTTCAATTCGATTCGATTCAGTGAAAAATAAAGGCTTTCAAGACACTTAATGATCAACCCCATTTTCACAAAAAATAACCTTTTTTTTTTTTTAATCTTTCATTTATCAAAGATGAATGAACATAACAAAGTCCATTTTGTTTTGTGCATTTACTAGAAAAACACATCAGACTGTTCCATGAGTCAGTGTTTCTCATCCACAGTTTATACGAGCTCTACATTTACATTTAACAGGGACATGTGCAGTTTAACGGCTCTGAACGATCAGAACATATCGACTAAAACACAACTGTGATACTGAAAATCTCTGTTAAACCAAATTAATATGAAATAAACTGATTTTAATCATCAAAACAGTGAATTAAATGTTCAGCATAAACCAGTTTCTTTCCTCTAACGTTACACAATTTGGTAAAATATACAAAAAAATACACTTGACAATATATCGATACAGCCGCCCATGATATTGATACTGTACCATTAAGTTAAACGATATATTGATATTTTTTTGATATTAACTTACTCCTCATTACTTAGTACTATTCACTATCAAGTGTCCAGCGTCTAGTTCATACAGCTTCCACATTAATGACCACACCTGCCTATAATGTGATCAGAATGTCTCATAAAAGTGACAGATGAATTACTCTTAATTATTAAATGACTGAACCATTTTAAATCACTGCTCTGAAAATGTCGTTATTTTGCCTCGTTTCAGTCTTTGCGTGAATGATTTCCAGTCGACGTGTTACTCCACAACAGCACCTTCCATTTATTAAACTTGATTATTTTACAGCAAAGAAAAGAAGTGACAGTTTGTAGAAAATGTGTCTGTTGATCTTCCAAAGCAGAATCCTGATCACTTCTTCATCTGGCCGTCCATTAGGTCCTTGGCTTCATTTATTTTCGCTGCGAGATACGGAGACCCCCCTGAAACAACCAACAGATGAGTTAGATTCTATTATTTTGCCATTAAAGATGCACTATGTGACTTTTCTGGTGGAGAGTCGGCCGTTTGCTAGTCCTCATGGAGATGTTATGCCTGGAATGTTCCACAGTATGGCATTACTTACTTATGCATTCATTACATTTTATTTCTATAGGACACTTAAAAACATCAAAAAACGTATAGAAAGTCAACAAAAAAACGCAAATATACAGATAACACCAGTAGCTAGTATTAAATGCCAGGGAGGAGAGGTGCGTTTACAGTCTAGTCTTAAACTGTGTTAAAGACTGAGAGGATCTGACAGGCAGAGGGCGCTGTTCCCCTCATCTTATCTAATTTAACTAATCTAACGGATCTAAATTTATCTCTTCAATTGCTGCGTTTCTAAAAAAAAAAATGCATTCACAACATTTTAAAACATTTTCTTAATGTGAGCCGGGTCAGTTCTCCACAGATGAATTTAATGCCATACTGTGGAACATCCCAGAAATAATACAGCACATCTATGGACAATGGAAACTATCAGGCAGCATACACTCCACTAGAAGAGTCACTTAGTACACGACCAAGTTGAATTACCTTCTTTAATTTATTTAATGAATAAATTAAAGGTCTAAGGTTTGGACACATCCTCTCATTCAGTGTTTTTTTAATTTATTTTTTTACTACTTTATACATTTTATATATACACAGAAAACATCAAATATATGAAGTAAGATATATGGAATTATGTAGTAAATAAACTAAACAAATGGTGGCTGCTTTGGGGATTTGAATATACGATATAAAATATAAAAAAAAAAAAGATATTTAGTAGAATTATTTAACTTTTTTCTTTGTATAAAATGTAGAAAGTACTAAAAATGAAGACAAATATAAAACTTTGAATGAGAGGGTTTGTCTAAACTTTTACTGGTAGTTTATGTTTTATTTTTCTACTTACCTCGATCTGGATGGTTTAGAATCATCAGTTTTCTGTGAGCTTCCCTGATTTTATTCTTATTGGCTGTTGGGCTAAACACACAAAAAGAAAGTGGTAAAATATTAACACAACACTATATAATTAAATAAAAAATACTGTGATACTTAGTTAAATAAGGAAGCTACAGAATTTACATAACATATTTAGTATCGTCAATGAACACTTCATACGATTGAGTCTAGTTTAGTCTTGTTCTAGTTCGGGTTTAGCCCCAACTTAACCCGAACTTGTGTGAACAGCTCAGACCAGTACATACTACCACTGTGTTCTTGAGCAAGACACTTCACCCATGTTGTCTATGCATGAATGTGACTCTCTCTCTGCACAGATAATGTCGCTTGAATGTGGTGTGGCTCAGAATGCAACTTACCTGATGCCTAAAACTAATGACGCTTCTCTTTTCGTCATTTTTGGCTCAAACCCTCCTCTGTAGTAGCCTCCACCGAAAGCCTGCAACAACATAACTTTAATCAGTGAAAATAAGCAGTTTGAGCAGTTTGTATCAGTTTGATTTGCCTTTGTTCATATGTTTTGGTGAGTGTAAAACCACTGACCGCAGTGGGGAAACTCTTCAGAGCCTGTTTCATTTGAGGCTCCACCTGTTTTATGGCCTGCATGGCATAACGACCTGCAAGAGACGAAGAGGTACAAAGTGAAAATATATTTATAGATGTATTAAAATGTCTGCGATCCAGGGGTCCTCTTTAATTGAGGACGTTACTACAGCTCTATACTCCACCCAGAGCCCTGATGACACCAAATATTCCACTTTAAGTTGTATAACGTAACAGTAATTAGTGAAGAGATACTTACTTTTATACTTATAATAGCTATAATTCAACGTTTTCTATTGTTATTATTGAGTGTTTTTATGTTAGACTTTATCACCGAAGAAAGTTCCTAGTTTGTGAGCTGTGTTCACTGACAATGGCAATAAAAGTCTGAAAGATTCTGATCTGATTAAGTGTTACAGCCTTTCTCTTTAGTAATTTGACAATTTACCTGCAAATCCTGCTGCAGCCAGAGCCAGCCCCACGGCCACCACAGAACTGGCCTAAAACAGGTAAAAAGTGACACATTTAACACTGTAAGTCCCATGTGCATATTGGTTATTATTACTATTATATGGAATTATGAATGAATAAAGCAGTTCCTCAAATTATATCATCTCTAAAATATAAAAATACTGCACTTTAACTACAGATTGTAATCGGGTTTATATCATATTTAGAGAATCCAGCACCTCAAAGCAGATAACACAATGTGGTAACACTCCATTCACACAGTAGCTAGCATTAGCATATTAGCATAGCACTGGATTTAGCCTTTATTTCTTCTAATTTTTAGTAAAAACAATGCCATCTGTGCCGATTAAATAGTGTCTATCGGTCCGTAGAATATCGAAACATCTCACCATCTCTGTAGATTATGTCCAGTGGTTTTTAAACAGGAGAATCATAACTTTTGACCTCTCATGTTTCCATCTGCGCAGGTCTGCTGTGTTGTGACGTAAAGCAGCGGGAAGTGTCGTAAAACAGGCTCAGAGCGGCGCGCGCGCTGACGGTGGATCTGTGACGTCACGGCGCAACGTTTTTAAATTAAATCATCAAAATCCACCTTTATCTGCATTTATAGCGCCTTTATTTTGAGCTTTGGTGAGTTTTAGTCTTATTTATTATAAAGATATGACATTTATAACAGCAAACGCTCCTGAAAAAGGTTGGTTTTAGCTTGAAAACTAAAATATTTGGCTAATGTAGGCTGATGCTAGGAGATTAGCACACATTTGTGTTCAGAATGATTGATGAAAGTACTGTACACTGCAATTTCAGCTATATTTTGAGGCAATGTAAAGAAAATAAATAACTTTTGATGCCATGCCCTTAACAAAAGTTTCTGGTCAAATGCAACATCCTTTTACATCTACTGCATTAATAAACTATACTATATACTGTACTATGTAATACAGACTGCCCCCTGTCCTTGAAAACCACTTATTATTCCTTTAATGGCATTTATACTTGGGGAATCTCTGGTATTAAAACACCGCTGGTTTTCTGAATTTGACCCATGTGACTCAAAGTACTACTGTACAATTAGGGTTCGTTCCTCGGTGCTGTATTTGCTCAGATTAATGTCGGAAGGGTCGTTCTAAATGCTCTGAAAAAATAAAAGATAAATATTTAGAAACAAAAGAGTTATGATTTTTTTTCAACTGTCAGTAACTTTTGGGCCACCCTGTACTTTCCTATTCGCATCTGCTATTTAGTAAATATGAACCACTATAGGACTGAAAAATAATATTGAACCTGGAGGGATTTAATTAGGCTCAATGTAGAAGTGCTCAGAAAGTGATGTGACTGATGACTAAATGTTCCTCCATCCTTTCTCTTCTTCAACCTAGTTCATAGGGTCAAAGGTCACAGCAGACACGGCCGGACGTCCCGCTCCAAACACACGTCCTCCAGGTCCGGGCCTGACCCGGCTCATGGTCACAGGTGAGCTGGGACATCACTGGACCTGACTGTAGGAATGGGACTAGACACAGTTTTTCCACAAGACGAGACATGTCACGAGATTTGGTTTACGAGAATGAGACAGGATGAGATTTCAGTAGTAAATTATGGGGTTCAGTTCACAAATTTGGCTTCATAATTTTAGCTTTTATTTAATTTTATAGTTTTATAGCGGTCATTGTGTTCGTGCTTTGGAGAATGACATCTCGAGAGATTTCACTCTGCAAAGTGAACCCCTTTTTGTCCAAATATTTAAAAAAAATAATCTCAGAAGGTAATTTTCCACAGTCTTGCAGCAGTTTTATCTCACAGCTAATAGGCTCCTTGCACATTAGCACGCTAGCTAGCTCACCATGTCTCAAAGCTAACAGTCACTTCTATTAAAATCAGAAAACATAAAATAAACAACCTATTAAAATTTAAATTAATTAAAATAAAGACTACTCGACTATTTTTATATGCAGAATACTTCAGTCTGTGATGTTTTAATATTTATAATGCCTCAAAATTAGCATTAGCATTAGCATTAGCATTGAGACAGAAACATGTCTATTTCTAAACACAGAAGTGTCTGGTGAAGTATTTATTTTATTTGTGTCGTGTTTAATATCCACCTGCACCTCCCTGTCCACTGTCTGACCCTAACCCTCTAACCTCTGACCCCTGACCCCTAACCCACCCGCAGCTCCCGGTCCATCTTTAAATATGAATTCATTTTAGCGTGACTTGGCATAAACCTCCTTGAGATAAGTGTTGTGCACAGAGCCAAGTGACAGAATAATGTGAGAGCTTTGTCTTTTGGCTCGGCTCCTTCACCTCATAAAACGTTCAGATGTTTGTAAATATGTAAAACCTGTTCTCTTTATACGGCGTGCTTCTGTCTGTGCAAATCAAGGTTAATGTTCTTTCTTTGTGGCTCCCTGTCATGTCCTTGCAGTACAGAGAGGTAAAAAATGAACTTTAACGACAAGGGACATACTGGTTCAATCAGGAAAGACTTGGGGCTGCAGATACACACATACACAGCATCAAAATTAAGGGTTTTGGGACTAAATCTGGAAGTAAGCCTGGATTAGAACAGGACTAAATTGGACTCTGACCAAGACAAGTGTGAACGCATCTTTAAACATCACAGAAAAATATGTAACCTTTGAAGTTTGTAGTACAGACTGGGGCATGTTTAGACCCCGACAGGTATTAGTCAATCCATCAATCAATATAACTTTATTCATCCTCAAGGGCATTTTAAGCTCACTTAGCAGCAAAAATACATTTAAAAACAGAACAACTTAAACAAAGACAGGTACAAACATGAACAGAGAGACGATTTTGAAGTGTAAAACATCTGGAGCAGACAGAGACATGGAGGCCTCTTCAGCTGATGGATGGATGGTCAATCACACAGTTACACACTCTACGTTCATGCATAAGTAGTCAAAATGTCTTGCCCAAGGACACAATGGCAGTTTGCAATATAGTAGTAGTTTGTTTTATATCTATAGTAGCTAAATATCTGCTACTGCTACATGTGTTTTTGAGTTGTGCAGAGGTGAAGCAGCTCTGAGTTTACACCGGAGCAAAGACCTTTATAATGTAAATGTAAGAACACTGTCGACAACTGGACACAATAAAATCCAGCAGAAACTTGTCTAGAATTAAAAAAAATCTTGACCCCCCTTATATGTTTGTTCTTTCTTACATGTTTGTTCTGCTCTTATATGTTTGTTCTGCTCTTATACGTTTGTTCTGTTCTTATGTTTAAAATACAATACACACCCTGTTTGAAATACAATACACACAAAAAACAAATGGTACAAGTAGTAAATAATGGGGTCAAATTTGGCCACAGGGAATCACTGGATCAAAAGTACTCAAACTTCGCAAGTTTCAGGGTTTGGTTGCTCAAGGCTTGGTTGAAGTTGGCACAGGAAGAAGGCGCAGTAGGCCAACATCTCTTGACCCGTCCTCCCTGCCACCACCAAGATTTGTCCGAGTTTATCAGAGTGCAGATGTTTGTTTCGACCAAATCGCCCCTTGGTCTGTCAAGGAGTTAAATCGCTGTCGATGTGCTGTGTGCAAGGACCTCAAAACTGAAATTCACCGTGAAAATGTGCAGTTTATGATCCTAAATGGGGTAATAAAGGGTTAAAACTGAAAACGTGGATATTTCAGTGTTCAGTAATTTAATGCAATGTTCATAATTTTCCAAAGAAGAAAAGGGTTCTTGGGTTCTCCAGGGTTAAGTCCATATAAAACATTAAAAACATATGCCGGTGTCAGTATAAAAGTCCTTTACCAGATTATTAAATTAGTGTGTCCAGTTTTGCTCGATCTTGAAATGTTTTCCACTTTTGAAACCTAGATTGCAATCCAAAACCATGCAGCTCTAATCAGGCATTGAACCACCAACTTCCCTGTCCGACTGAGCTTCTGTCTAACATAGGAGCCAGATCACAGGTTCAATCTAGTCACGATTCATGTGAACTTAGAGGAGATTGCTATAGTCGTCTGCTTCTTCTGAAAATTCACACTTTTAGAGTTGGTCAAATCCACTTGTCACTTATTCATGAACGAGATTGATCAATAGAAGGTTTAAGTGAGAAAAAGTGTTTTAATCTGAGCACAGAACTGAATTTATTTATATATTTATATATTAAAGAGGAAGAATTTTACATCTATGGGGTATTAAAGAGGAGATATTTACTTCTATGGGGTATTAAAGAGGAGTATTTTACTTCTATGGGGTATTAAAGAGGAGTATTTTACTTCTATGGGGTATTAAAGAGGAGGTATTTACTTCTATGAGGTATTAAAGATGAGGTATTTTACTTCTATGGGGTATTAAAGAGGAGGTATTTACTTCTATGTGGTATTAAAGAGGAGGTATTTTACTTCTATGGGGTATTAAAGAGGAGGTATTTTACTTCTATGAGGTATTAAAGAGGAGGTATTTACTTCTATGGGGTATTAAAGAGGAGGTATTTACTTCTATGTGGTATTAAAGAGGAGTATTTTACTTCTATGGGGTATTAAAGAGGAGGTATTTTACTTCTATGGGGTATTAAAGAGGAGGTATTTACTTATATGTGGTATTAAAGAGGAGTATTTTACTTCTATGTGGTATTAAAGAGGAGGTATTTACTTCTATGGGGTATTAATGAGGAGGTAATTACTTCTATGAGGTATTAAAGATGAGGTATTTTACTTCTATGGGGTATTAAAGAGGAGGTATTTACTTCTATGAGTATTAAAGAGGAGGTATTTACTTCTATGAGGTTTTAAAGAGGAGGTATTTACTTCTATGGGGTATTAAAGAGGAGGTATTTACTTCTATGGAGTATTAAAGAGGAGGTACTTACTTCTCTGGGGTATTAAAGATGAGGTATTTACTTCTATGAGGTATTAAAGAGGAGGTATTTACTTCTATGAGTATTAAAGAGGAGGTATTTACTTCTATGGGGCATTAACTGTAACATATTTAGATCATCATGTTTCCTTTTATTGTTTTGAAAATGCGATATTCACCGAAAACAATGTATTAAAATGTTTCACTTTAGTTTTTTACAGTCTGAGTCTCTCCTCCCTTTGCTCTCCAGGCTGAGTCCCACCCCCTTCAGAGCTTTATCACAACACAATCAGCTGCATCGCACTAATGAGACTACTGCACATAAGGTCAGGTTTGTGAAGTTGTAGTGAACAGTTTTGTGTCATGTTTTTGTAAATTTATGGTGAATTGTCGTGTGGGAGCGTGGGTGACGTAGGCTTGTGGGCGGAGCCTCGCACAGAATCTTACAGCTAACAGTAAGGAGGGTTCAAATAGGGCCCGGGAGAGATCGCTAGATTACTCAAACATGCATGGATGACATTTAAAACCTCTTCAGACATGTTTTTGATGATGGAACAGCGTAGAATTTATCCTCGATGTAGCATTTTTGATTTGAATAGGACAAAATGTACTCGATCACGATATGACGATGTTACAGAACAGCAGATCATCCCAGGAATACGATTTTCATCCCCGTTCTAACACACATGTTTGATTATTTCCCTCTGAACCAGTGGGGCTGATGGAGAGTTCTGGACCAGGCGTCGCTCTGAACATCTGGTCTTGTGTGAGGAGCCTTTCACCGCCGCTTCGCTTCCCGCTGCGGACCGAAACACTCACAAAACCCACCGCGTAGGCCCTAATTACTGCCCCTATCATTTGCATAATTACAATGTTTTTCTGCGCCAGAGACAGTATAGAAATTGTAAATTGTAGTGGACTCGCTGTCTGCGGCTCAGTGCGAGTCAGATTCAAAGAGTGAGATTCCCAGTTTGCTAGCCAGCTAACCAGCCGGGCACGAGATCCCACTCACCCCGGCTCCTTCGCTCTCTCAATAGGATTTCAAAGCCAGTAACTGTGTGAGAAATGAGAGAATTTGCCCCTCAAATCATATGGAATTACAGTGGTTTGCGTATAGGGGTTGGGGAGAGCCAGCCAGCAGCTAGGCACAAAAGCCCAGAGGAAGCAGCTATTTCTGCGCGTTTTATTAAACCAACCGAGCAATTTAATTCCTTTGTTCGGGCCAGTTCTACTTCATTGATTAACAAAAGAGGGGATATAATTTTTTCAGCCCCCTTTGAAAAGCCTGAAATGTCAAGCCTTTTAAAGAGATTATTCTGCCTGTGCGCAATGAATAGAGCCCAGAGTAACCTTTTGTCTACAATTAAATATTCCAGCATAAATATAAAAGAAAATCAGAGATGGTGGGGGAAGATTGAGTCAGGAGAGATTGGAGAGGTAGATGGTTCGGCCGATAGCAGGAGCAGCAGTGGCGGTGGCGGCGGCGGCGGCAGAAGAAGCAGCCCTGGTTTCTAATTAGATATACCAGCCAGAAAAAGACTCTCACTCTCCCCAGCGCGGCAAACACGGAGGCGAGCAGCTCCAGAGAGAACCGGAGAGGAGCCGCCGTATCGCCAACATCTACCCCGACGACGGCACCCTTCCTCTGGGCACACGCCGAGGTATTTATGCATTTATGGATGTTGTTGTTTTGGCTTTTTGTTTGTCGAAGTCGAAATGCGACGCCAACTGGGAGCTGCGTGAATGAAAAGTTTGAGAAGGTTGTTTGAGATGCTGAAGAGGTGATTAGGAATGATAATAGGATACCTCAGGGGCGTTTCGGAAATAAAGGGAAGATGCGTTTGATTGGGAATAAGGTCGGGTACATTATTGGAAGTTTGGAGGGAGTCCCAGAGGAGTTTTTGCCAAAGTTTAACGTGTTCTTCATGGAGTTTTTGGAGGACACTTTGAATGGGATGGGTGGTGCTCTGGACATTTGTCATAATGCTTTTTCAACCAATCATTTTGTGCTCCTGGGGCTGACTGCCAATAGACTTAAAGACATACAGGAGATACATTTACATTTACACAGCTTGACTTTTTAGTAGTTTTCAGATAATAGTGCCACTTTTATATTGTATTTTCTTAACGTCTGATGCTTTAGTTTGTGTGGAACTTGTTGCGTTGGTTCGTTTTTACCATGACTTAATATGATCAGATATGCTCACAGATTGTCAGATTGCTTTGAAGAAACAGTTTTTCACTTTTAAATAAACTTTGCAGCATTTTCTTTTTCAATATTGTGACATTTTGAGTGAGTAAAGTTGCCCTCGTTGCACATATAGACACAGCATGGATGAAAGTCACTGAAGGGTTTGTGTATTTTTAGCTTTGTAAAATGCTTTTCCTCACATACATTGTATGAGGTAAGATCCTATTCTAGATCGTAACATTTTGAGTGAGGTTGAGGAGATTATTATGAGGCGTGGAATGGACATGTCGAGTGGTTATTATTGTCATGGCAAACAACTTTATAGTGATCTTTGATACTTTATATGATAATCATAGAAACAAATGATAAAGGCAATGTCGTCTATCTGTTATTATTATTGACGACTGAGGGTTTACACAGATAGTATTATTATTATTTTTTTATTACTATTGTTATTATTATTATTATTTTATTTATTTATTTTTATTTATTTATTTATTTTTATTAATTAATTTATTTATTTTTTGCTACGTCAAGTCAACCCTTCACAAGAAAAGTTACATAATAATCACCTTTACAAGAAGTTAGGGTTGTCAAAAGTATTGAAAATCAAATGCTCATTGATACTAAAGCTTGTACTGAAACTAGAAACTCATTTGAGCAGGTACTGATACTAAAAAAGTCACATTCACAGGACAGAAATGAACCTTTTCTGAAACTTTAGATGATTTTGAGCTGTATCTGAACAAGTATAAGACACATAGACACTAGACACACTACCATTTAAGGTTAAAAATCACATTATATTGTCTAAAGAAAAAGCGTTTTTTATTATATCAGGATCAGTATCAAGCCTTTTCTTTAGTATCAAAATCCAGTTTGACATTTTTATATCGTGACAAAACTAAAAAGTCTTTTCTTTCTTCTTAAAAAATGTCTCCTAATGTTGTATTATTGAATATAATATCAAAGTTTTGTTCTGTAAATCTAAGGTGAGTATATTCTAATGTCTGACTGGGTAATATTTCAAAGCTTTTTCTATTCCCAAGCTAAAAAATAAATCCTCTGGTGTGTCTTAATGAGAACGAGAGGGGGATATAGTTACAATAATAGAGGCACGGATTAAATGTATTAATTTGAATGTAAGTTAATCCATATGTTAATTAACGAAGTAGTTTATGAATAGACCAGCTTTAGTTCTCCTAATCTCCCTGAAGACTGCAGCGTCTGGGGGCTCCATTACAACTCCTATATCCTCTATATATTACAGTATATATATGTCCACATGGTACTGTTGTGTGTATTAGAGGTGTAGTCAACTAAAAAAATTCTCAGGCGACTCTCAAAACTATTCAGTCTCTCTAAAATCTGACCATATATGTGACTAAAACTGGATTAAACAACTACAACTACACAGGGGTTCATGCAAAAGCAACTATTTGGACAGAAAAGTACTGAAACTATGTATTTATATGAGAAAATGTTGATTAAACTTCCAAATTTCAGCCAACTCACTAAATACCTTGCCTTTGCTGCTGTTGTCTCATATAAATCCAAGTGCATCATAACTGTAAAATGATTTAAAGGTCTTATATTACACAAAATCAACTCTTCTGAGGTTTAAGTCGTGTTATAATGCCGTTACCTCCTCAAAATCAGACCTGGAGTTGTGTTTTGTTTCATTCACACATGTTTATTGTTAGTCAAAATGCTCTGTTGCACCTTGTGATGTCATGAAGCGGTATGTTAAAGTGAACATCTATTTTAATCCTTAATTGAGCTGCTTTACTCTACATTAGACTGTAATTAAGTAGTTACCTTTAGAAACAAAAACAACCAAACAGTTTATTCAGATTTCAGATGAGATTGACACAAAGTCTACAAAACCGTCTGATGCACCGAGACGCAAAGACATTTCTAATCAAATGATTCTAGTGAAGGTGTGTGGAGTTTAAAAACACAGTGGAGCACTTCCTGTATTACCACATGATGACATCACAAGGTGGAACGGAGTGTTTTCAGTTTGTGAGAAGAACTCTAAGCCTAAATCTGCAGGTTTGTGTGTTAAACATGTGAATGAAACTCCAGGTCTGTTTGTGACGAGGAAACAACAGAACAGACATTTAAAAAATACAAAAAAAGAACAAAAAAACAAACAAAATTAAAACAAAAAAACATAGTATAGACCCTTTAAATAACCTAAAACATCAAGGCAGAAATTCAGGTTATGTTTTTAAGTTAAACTACCCTGTTATTTATATTATATATATATATGTTTATTATATAATTTATTATATTTATTATGTATTATATTATTTATATTTATCATCTTATTCATATTATATTATATTATTTATTATATTTATTATTTATTATATTATTTATACTGATTAATAAGCCACACAACTAAAGGACCACAGCCCTGTAGTGTATGTGTGCTCATGTTTAATGCACAAAATTAAACCTTCTAGATTTCTTTGTGAGAATTTGAGAAGTGGTGATACATGTTTCAGTGTTTAAGTTTATGTCTGTGCCGTTAAAGCCACACTCTGCAACTTCTTCTACTGCTTGGACATGTCATTTGCCTGGAATGCTCCACAGTATGGCATTAAACTCATCTATCTTGCTTTTATTAAATCACAGAGGGTTTTGTTGCTAGATGGGCACAGTCATCTCTCCACAGATCTGACCTTTAACTTGGCCGAGTGGTGTCATCTGTTTGTCTCCATGGAGATAGAGCAGTCGTTCGTTCGTGGGACATTTTATATACCGTATTTTCTGGACTATAAGTTGCACTTTTGTCATAATTTGGCCGGGAGTGCGACTTATACTCAGGTGCGATTTATATGTGAAATATGTTTTTTTTTCTTCATTATTATGCATTTTTTGGATGGTGCGACTTATACTACGGTGCGACTTGTACTTATACTACGGAAAAGACGGTAATCGTGATAATCACCAACAAAGATAACTGCTATTGTATCACTAGAATGTGCAGGAAAAAAAAACGACTTATCCACAGGCAAGTGAACTGTTGTCCAGGGCCCCAGGTTCTTAGGGGGCCCAGAATTGGACATGTGAGTCTTATTGCCCCGGGCCTCAAAATTTCAGTCGACGGCTCTGATCATCCATAATATTCTCTGTTAAAGTTATAATTATTTCTATCCATAACGACTTTAATCATTATCGTGATATATTCGTTAGTCACAATTATTTTGGCCATGAGAATCGTCACACAAAATGTCAATATAGTCAAATGTCTAGTGATACTGTCAGATCGTGATTCAGTGACGCTTTTCCCTATTGGTCAACCTCCCTTAAGCTCTGTGTGAGTGACAGATGAAATGAACCAATCACAGTGAAGTATGAACTCTCAGAACAAACAGATGACTATTTATTTTTAGATATCCTTTGTACTTTATTTCATTTTTGGCATATCCACCCCTACTGAAACCCATTTTTAATTTATATTTATTATGTATTATTATTTATTTATTTTAAAATGTCTCAGACCTCTGCAGTGGTGGAAGAAGTACTCAAAAAGTACAGATACCAGAGCAAAAACTACTCAAGTAGAAGTAAAAGTCACATGAAAATCTGCTTAAGTAAAAGTATTAAAGTACCTGTTTAAAATGCTCTTAAAAAGACAGTGGAGCACTTCCTGTATTACCACATGATGACGTCACAAGGTGGAACAGAGTGTTTTCAGTTTGAGAGAAGAACACAGCCTAAATGTTTAAAAACGCACTTAAAGAGTAAAAAGTTGAAGTATTTCATGCAGATTTTGAGTCTTATAAAGCTTCAAATGTAGTGATTTTGATGAACATTTGCGCTTCATTTTTTTCAACAGAAATAACAGAATCAATCGTTTTTTGCAGCTGTTTTTATTTGTAGGTTTTTGTTCTGCTTAAATTATGAATGTGCTAAAAATAAACCCTCAGTCTTTTCAGCAGGTCTCAAACAATAATAAAAATACTTTTACTTTTCCGTCCAGTTTAAAAATGTAGAGCAGTAGAAAGTACAGATACTGCTCTCAAATTTAGTGAAGTAAAAGTAAAAAGTATCCACTGTAAAATGCACTGTACCTAAAATGTATACTTGGGTACAGTGCTTTACTACTTTTACTGTTTCGTTCCACCTCTGCTTTTCTGTTTAATGCATTTTTATTCTCAAACACAGACACTTTTAGGCTCTGAGTGAGTGACACATGAAATGAACCAATAACAGTGAAGTATGAACCCTCAGAACAAGAAGTAGTAGTATTTTATTTGGTCATTACATGCAAAATCAAACATTAGTCCACTTGCATGAGGTACATAACATTTCTATCATGACCAAAAGGGTTTAGGCTGAAGTAAAATGACTTATAATGCCTAAACCTATTTAATAATAACACACAAGAACAGACAGAAGAAAAGAAAAGCAGTATATCAGAGACAAGATGACCACTACTGAAACCCATCTTTAATTTATCATAATTACATAATACATAACTCTTATATAATGCTTTTCATGACACTCAAAGACACTTCACACAATCCAAAGCAGACAAAACAAATCTATTTTCAAATTTCTCAAATCTTTGTATGTGAAAACACAATCTTTCAATTCAAAATTCAAATTATCTTCTAAAAAAACCCACTACGATTTATTTATTTTGTGCTGTATATCAGTATAAATGGCTGGTCCTCATAAATATAGACAGGCGCACTTTCCCTCCGCTGTGGTTTATCTGAGACAGTGATTGGAGCAGACGGCTGAGGTCAGAGGTCGTGACCCTGTGGTGTTAACCAAACGAGGGGTTAAACACTAAGTGATCTCGACTGTGAGCGATGATGGCAGTGATGGATAACCACTCCAACAGGACGGGATTAGGTCTGTTTATAAATGAGATTTGACATTTGTGTTTAGACCTCATCGAGTCTAATGCCTCCCCCGGGACTGGAGCCGCACCTCAGACATATGTGTGCTGCCAACACCAATCCGACGCCAATCCGACGCCAACCCGACGCCAATCCGACGCCAATCCGACGCCAATCCGACGCCAATCCGACGCCAATCCGACGCCAATCCAACGTCAATCAAACACCAATCCGACACTGAGATTAATAGCGCTCTACCTGAAGTTTACTGTCTGAACTAGTTCATTTTACACAGTTTACAGTGTTATTCCTCACTTACCTATGTGTTTAGAACATCCTAAGTATTCACCATGATGAGTTTATAAGCACAGCAAGTTTTGCTGTCATGGTAACAATGGCTGCTAACAACAAAGAACAACTAGCATGCTGAGAGTATTACTTCCTCTTTTGTGGACAATATTTTTTTATAATTAGCCCTGGGGAACTCAAGAACCCTTTTCTTCTTTGGAAAATTATGAACATTGCATTAAATTACTGCTATAAGTTCACTGAACACTGAAATATCCACTAATTTAGGATAAGGGCCAAATTTGACCAGTTGGGATAATTTATCCAAAAGGGAATATAAAATGTACTTCTAGACATTCTGCAAGCTATTACTAAAAAGATTAACAACAAAAAAAACAAAACACAATTTTGCCAACCGCTGGTGCTGAGAACACGATTTTGTTTGGGTAGTTTTCCAGCTCAACAGGTCGGCCATCTTGTCACTACCACTCTGGCTCATTTTAGTTCAATATTCATCCACTAGGTGTCTCTATGCAGGGGCCAGAAGTGGCACCCTGGGCTTTTTTAATTTTTTGAATTGAAAGAGAGAGATCACAGATACAAGTGGCCAAAATGGGTTTCCTCCTCAGGGTGGCTGGGCGCTCCCTTAGAGATAGAGTGAGGGGCTCGGTCACACGGGAGGAGCTCGTAGTAGAGCCGCTGCTCCTCCACGTCGAGAGGAGCAGCTGAGGTGACTCCGGCATCTGTTTCGGATGCCCCCTGGACGCCTCCCTCGGAAGGTGTTCTGGGCATGTTCCACTGGGAGTAGACCCAGGGGAAGACCCAGGACACGCTGGAGGGACTATGTCTCTGGACTAGCCTGGGAACACCTTGGGGTCCCATCGGAGGAGCTGGAGGACATGTCTGGGGTGAGGGAAGACTGGGAGTTCCTGCTTAGACTGCTGCCTCCGCGACCCGGCTCCAGATAAGCGGAAGAAGATGGATGGATGAATTGAATTTTGACCCTGTGGGTTCTCCAGGATTAGATGCATACAGCTCACTGTGGTCTCATTTTAACCCTAACAGTTGCTTTAACAATATTCTTACTTTTATCACTTTTATTATTATTTTTTATAACTATTACTGTACCCATTGACCAGACAAATACACTTCCGCCCTCCACCTTTTTTCTGTCCTATAATCTGCAGAGTTGTGCTCGTGTCCTGTGGTTGTGTCCTTGGGCAGACACTTCACCCACACTCACATTGGCCTGTTACAGTAACAAATTTTGATGTTTGATGTATTGATGAAGAAGTATTTATGAATAAAATACAGACGATAGACGATAATATTGAAACCCTGAAGCAGGATTACCCCTGAAAAACTATTTAAATGTACAATATTGTTAAAAAATCATGAGCTGCAGTCATTAAACAGCAGAAATGAAACATTTAAGCACTTGGTTTGCATCTGTAATGAGTCATATAAGTGATTTATTCAGCCTTTTACAGCTTAAATCTTATCATATAGCCAAAAAATAACCAAAAAATGTCCAGTGGCGTAAATATTGTTCAGTATATGAAAGATGAAATAGTATTTTTTGGGATCAATAAGTCAATATAGACATTATCATGACAGACTTAATTATTATCATGATTTACAATACACTCAGAGATGCATTACTTTTGTAGTTATGTATTATAGTCCATGTTGTGAGTTTTGCTTCCCCTGCAGAGGCTTCACAGCTTCAGTTCACTGTTGGCGTTTCTCTGTGGTTAGCTAAAGCATCATCCCACCTTTACAAAGTTTGTCCTTCTTTATCAGTTTCCTTGGTGACCTCGTCTGCTCTGGACTCATTTTATCTCAGTCACCTTGTCTCCAGGTTGTCCTTCTTAGCCTCTTAGCTATTTGAACCTCCTTGTGTGGAAGCATTTGGAGACTTGAGTGGACAATACAAACGTGCAGTGTTGAGTTTATTCAAGTCAGCAGATCCCAGACTGATGGTAAATTAACTTCTTCTGCCTCAGACATCCAGAGTCTCCTGTCAAGAGTTTTTAGGACAATACGCAATAACAATATCGCTAACAGTCCAGTTCTACAGGAAAGTGTGAACGGGACAGATGATTTACATTCATCTATGTCTCACTGCAGCAGGTGAATCTGGACCAGTGGATTCACTCTGACACTGCATCAGATCAGTGTGTGGATGAAAACAACTTTCTCCAGATAAACTCAGACAAGACTGAAGTCACAGACCCACAGAAACATAGAGAAAGTATCAGCAGTCACCTCCAGTCTCTGTCTCTAAAACCTTCAAATCAGGCTAGAAACATAGGGGTAATAATGGACTCAGACTTGAACTTTAACAGCCAAATTGAATCAATAACGTCTGCAGCTTTTTACCATTTGAAAAACATTGCTAAATTCAAAGGTTTACTGTTAAAACCAGACTGTAACGGCCTTAAGCTTTAACACAGCTGCAGTACATCCAGAACACTGCTGCTCGGGTCCAGACTAGAATCAGGAAGTGCTTCACGCATGTGTCCTGTGTCTCTGGCTCCTGTGGCTCAGAGACTTTAAAGCAGCTCAGTGTGAACAAGTCTCTCCATGAACCAAAGAACATCTCCCACATGTTAGAGCCACATGAACCATCTCACACTCTGAGGACTAAAGCAGGACTGAACCAGGACTAAATCAGGACTAAATCAGGACTAAACCAGGACTAAACCAGGACTGAACCAGGACTAAACCAGGACTAAACCAGGACTAAACCAGGACTGAACCAGGACTACACCAGGACTAAACCGGGACTAAACCGGGACTAAACCGGGACTGACGGAGAAAACTGGTCCTGGTTCCTGGTCCTGGTCCTGACCCGGGACTAAACTAGGCCTAAACTGGGATTAAACCGGCACTGAATCTTGACTGAACCGGGACTAAAGCAGGACTAAAGCAGGACTGAACCAGGACTGAACCAAGGCTAAACCAGGGCTAAACCAGGACTACACCGTGCACTGAACCTTGACTAAAGCAGGACTAAAGCAAGACTAAAGCAGGACTAAAGCAGGACTGAACCAGGACTGAACCAGGACTGAACCAGGACCAGTTTTCTCCATTTAAAACCTGGAACATTCTTCCTGAAGATGTAAGACAGGCCTAGACTTTGACATTGTTTCCAGTCTCAGACAGTTCTGTTTAGCTGCATGTGACTGAAAGGTTTTTATTCTGCACTTTTCTCTTTTAATGTTAATTTTATGATTATTTACGTTTTGATTTGTTTTATTGTGATTTTAATTTCCTTTTTATCCTGTAAAGCACTTTGAATTACTTTTTGTACAAATAGTGCTGTACAAATACACTTGCCTCGCCTCCACACACATGTTTTGACGTCTCCTTTTTCCTCCCAGACGCTTCCCTGTCTCTTCCAAACAGTTGAACACCCAGACAGCGCCGACAGCCCTCAGCACATGTACAAATCTGCCATAATGCTGATTTGTCACTTCACCAAAGAGGACTGCAAACCCTGCAAAAAGGAAACAAGATTTTTTCAATCACGCAGAGCTCCTCCCATTGCCCGATTTGAGTGGGCCACACAAAGCCGCTGGACGCATAATCCTTTTATCAAACGCAAAGATGGAACGCTCTTATGGGAAAGACGCACTGAAATAATATTAAGGTCGTTTCTATCACCAGTTTATTTCCTCCTTTTTTGACAAACCAGCTCTGCATTTGGGTTTTATCTTGTGGTTATAATGAGTTGTGCTTGGTTGGTGAGGGGATGGAGGGATGGAGAGGGGGATGGAGAGGGGGATGGAGGGATGGAGGCTGACCACTGCTCGGAGAATCTTGGAGCTGATCGGGAATGGCAGAATCAAAAGCAGGTTTAAGCCTTAGTCTGGAGCAGGTTGGAGCTGGGAGGATGGAAAAAACGAGAGTGTGCTGTCAGCATTTTCACAGCTTCATATCTCTTCTCTCTCTCTTTCCTTCTATCGCTCCTGTCTCCTCTCTCTCTTTCCTTCTATCACTCCTGTCTCCTCTCTCTCTTTCCTTCTATCGCTCCTGTCTCCTCTCTCTCTTTCCTTCTATCACTCCTGTCTCCTCTCTCTCTTTCTTTCTATCGCTCCTGTCTCCTCTCTCTCTTTCTTTCTATCGCTCCTGTCTCCTCTCTCTTTCCTTCTATCACTCCTGTCTCCTCTCTCTCTTTCCTTCTATCGCTCCTGTCTCCTCTCTCTCTTTCTTTCTATCGCTCCTGTCTCCTCTCTTTCCTTCTATCGCTCCTGTCTCCTCTCTCTCTTTCCTTCTATCACTGCTGTCTCCTCTCCCTCTCTCTGTCTCTCCCCACTCCCCCCTCTCTCTCCTCTCTCTTTCCTTCTATCTCTCCTCTCTCTCTTCTCTCTCTTTGTTTCTATCTCTCCTCTCTTGTCTCTCTTTCCTTGCATCTCTCCTCTCTCTCGTCTCTCTCCCCCCCTCGTCTCTCTCCTCCCTGTCCTCTCTCTTTTATCCTCTATCTCTCTCGTCTCGCTCTTTCCCTCTATCTCACGTCTCTCTCTCTTTTCCTCTGTCTCCTCCCTGTCCTCTCTCTCTTTTCTTCTATCTCTCCTCTCTGTCCCCTCTTTCTCTTTCCTTACATCTCTCCTCTCTCGTCTCTCTTCTCCCTGTCCTCTCTCTCTTTCCTTCTGCCCCCCTTTCCTCTCTCTAGCTTTCCTCTCCCCGCTCTCTCTTTCCTTCCATCTCTCCTCTGTCTCCTCTCTCTTTCTCTCGTAGCGTGTCTGTCTCCTGATAAATCCAAAGTGACGTGTTGTGATGAAAAACAATATTAATATGTGAGAAATATTTTAGACAAAACTGAAACCTTCATAGACTAAACCAGGACTAAAACCAGGACTAAACCAGGACTAAACCAGGACTAAACCTGGACTAAACCAGGACTAAACCAGGACTAAAACCTGGACTAAAACAGGACCAAACCAGGACTAAAACAGGACTAAACCAGGACCAAACCAGGACTAAACCTGGACTAAACCAGGACTAAACCAGGACTAAACCAGGACTAAACCAGGACTAAACCTGGACTAAACCAGGACTAAACCAGGACTAAACCTGGACTAAAACAGGACCAAACCAGGACTAAAACAGGACTAAACCAGGACCAAACCAGGACTAAACCTGGACTAAACCAGGACTAAACCAGGACTAAACCAGGACTAAACCAGGACTAAACCTGGACTAAACAGGACTAAACCAGGACTAAACCTGGACTAAAACAGGACCAAACAGGACTAAAACAGGACTAAACCAGGACCAAACCAGGACTAAACCTGGACTAAACCAGGACAGGACTAAACCAGGACAGGAAAACAGGACTAAACCAGGACTAAACCAGGACTAAACCAGGACCAAACCAGGACTACAACAGGACCAAACCAGGACCAAACCAGGACCAAACCAGGACCAAACCAGGACCAAACCAGGACCAAACCAGGACCAAACCAGGACCAAACTTGGATTAAACCAGGACTAAACCAGGACTAAACCAGGACTAAACCAGGACCGAACCAGGACTACAACAGGACCAAACCAGGACTAAAACAGGACCGAACCAGGACTAAACCAGGACCAAATCAGGACTACAACAGGACCAAACCAGGACTAAAACAGGGACGAACCAGGACTAAACCAGCACCAAACCAGGACTACAACAGGACCAAACCAGGACCAACCAGGACCAAACCAGGACAAAAACCAGTCCTACTTCCTCTCCAGTGTCATGTTTGCAAACAGATGGAGACGTGTCTGGACCTATAGATAATGCATAAATCTCTTTACATTATGATTTAAAAGGTTAAATATTTTTTGGGGACCACAAACTGAAACAACATATTCTCCTCAGGCCATGAAGCCAAATAAAGACTTTGTGGATGGTACTGTATCCCTCCATTTATGAAAGCTGTCTGCCCTCCGCTGCTCTCTGCAACTGCTGTCCATTAGTGTCTGTGACCCGGAGAGGTGCATTCTGGGAGGAGGTGCCCCAGTGCCCCCTTCTTCACTGTGTGTGTGTGTGTGTGTGTGTGTGTGTGTGTGTGTGTGTGTGTGTGTGTGTGTGTGTGTGTCGTTCCATTGTAGAGATTAAACTTGGACTTGCAGATCTGAACCAAACAAGAACTAAAGATTGAAAAGTATTGATTAGTATCTGGGTACTGATTGATTTCACAGCCCTAAACCCAGACTAATATGGGCCAAACTGAAGCTAAAGCAGGACTAGACCAGGGGTAAACCAGGACTAAACTGGGCCAAAATTACAAATAAAAATGGACAAATCAAGATTCAAATTTCTTACCAAATCTCCCCCTGAACCAACAGAAAGTAAAAAAATGACTAAACCAGGACTAAACCAGGACTGAACCAGGACTGAACCAGGACTAAACCAGGGCTAAACCAGGGCTGAACCAGGACTTAACCAGGGCTAAACCAGGACTAAACCAGGATTGAACCAGGATTGAACCAGGGCTAAACCAGGACTAAACCAGGACTAAACCAGGACTGAACCAGGATTGAACCAGGCTTGAACCAGTGCTAAACCAGGACTAAACCAGGACTAAACCAGGACTAAACCAGGACTAAACCAGGGCTAAACCAGGGCTAAACCAGGACTGAACCAGGATTGAACCAGGACTAAACCAGGACTAAACCAGCACTAAACCAGGGCTAAACCAGGACTAAACCAGGACTAAACCAGGATTGAACCAGGATTGAACCAGGGCTAAACCAGTGCTAAACCAGTGCTAAACCAGTGCTAAACCAGGACTAAACCAGGAATAAACCAGGACTGAACCAGGACTAAACCAGGACTAAACCAGGACTAAACTTGGTATGATGGACCTCAGTGTTTTCTCTGCACACGTCTGAAAGCTGCAGCCCTATAATTATCCTCGTGGAGAAAACAAGTGGTGTATTGTACTAACAGGATTACAGGCTGAGAGAGCGGTTTCATTTAAGCTGTTTAATGCGCAGAGCCTTTTATTAATTACATTTGAGGCTATTTTTGAAGTTTATACGGCACAAGACAAAGATGTACTGCAGCGTGTGTTTTCAGATTATCAGTATCAAAGCATGTACCAGAAGAAGGTTTTTTCACACCTGTGGAAGTTTAGGTAAGGAAATATATGGTAAAAGGGCAAAGACACAAATGAAAGAGAAAATGTTAAAGATGGAAAGAGTTATACAAAACAAATCAGTAGAGTTTAGAGTAAAACCTAAAAAACGGGGTTATTGGGTTTGAGATTACTCTAGTTATCTGATTTTTACTGAACATTTAAATATCCCCAGTTACTCTGACAATTACTCTGATTTAAGTCGTAGTTTCCCCATATACTGTTTACTCATGTATTTCCAGTACTTTATACTTCTACTTGAGTAATAACCAGGATTACACCAGGACTAAACCAGGACTAAACCTGGACTAAACCTGGACTAAACCTGGACTAAACCAGGACTAAACCAGGACTAAACCAGGACAGGACTAAACCAGGACTAAACGAGGACTAAAGCAAGACAGGGACAGGACTAAACCAGGGACTAAACTAAGACAGAGCCAGGGACTAAAACCAGGGACCTAACAGAGCAGGACTAAAAGGACTAAACCAGGACTGAACAAGGAGTAAACCTGGACTATACCGGGCTAAACTAGGACTAAACCAGGACTAAAAGGACTAAACCTGGATTTAACCTGGACTTAACTGGACTAAACTGGACACCTGACTAAACCTGGACTTAGGTAACCTGGACTAAAAGGACTAAACCTGGACTAAACCAGGACAGAGAACCTGGACTAAAGATGGACTAAGACCTGGATAACCTAGACTAACCTGGACTAAAAACCTGGACTTTTTCAAACGGGGTTAACCTGGACTAAACCTGGATTAAACCTAGTTAAACCTAAACCAGGACTAAAATGGACATTTAAATAACTGGGAGTTAACCTGGACTTAACCTGGATTTAACGGACGACTTAACCTGGACTATACTGGTTTACTCAAAACCTGGACAGTACTGGACTAAACCACTAAACTGGACCTGGACTTAAACCCTAAAGGACTAAACTGGACTAAACCTGGACTAAACCTGGACTAAACCTGGACTAAACCTGGACTAAACCTGGACTAAACCTGACTAAACCTGGACTAAACCTGGACTAAACCAGGACTAAACCTGGTCTAAACCTGGACTAACCTGGGACTAAACCTGGACTAAACCTGGACTAAACCTGGACTAGAACCTGGGACTAAATCCTGGACTAAAACCTGGACTAGAGCCAGGACTAAACCTGGACTAAAACCTGGACAGAACCAGGACTAAACCAGGACTAAACCTGGACTGAACCTGGACTATACGGGGACTAAACCAGGACTAAACCAACCTAGGACTTAAACCTGGACTAAACAGGAGTAAACCTGGACTAAACCAAGACAAAGCCTGGACTTAACCATGGACTGGACTAAACTAGGACTAAACCAGGACTAAAACCTGACTTAACTGGGATAAACTGGACTTAACCTGGACTAACCTGGGACTAAACCTGGACTAAACCTGGACTAAACCTGGACTAAACCTGGACTAAACCTGGACTAAACCAGGACAAAAACCTGGACTAAAAAACCTGGACTAAAACCTGGGACTGGACTTAACCTAGACTTAACCTGGACTAAAACCTGGACTAAACCTGGACTAAAACCTGGACTAAACCTGGACTAAAACAGGACTAAACCAGGACTAAACCAGGACTAACCTGGACTTAACCTGGACTTAACCTGGACTTACCTGGAATTAACCTGGACTTAACCTGGACTAAACCTGGTCTAAACCTGGTCTAAACCAGGACTAAACCAGGACTAAACCAGGACTAAAACCAGGACTAAACCTGGACTAAAACCTGGACTAAACCTGGACTGGACTAAACCTGGACTAAACCTGGACTAAACCTAGACTAAACCTGGACTAAACCTGGACTAAACCTGGACTAAACCTGGTCTAAACCTGGACTAAACCTGGACTAAACCTGGACTAAACCTGGACTAAACCTGGACTAAACCTGGACTAAACCTGGACTAAAACCTGGACTAAAACCTGGACTAAACCTGGACTAAAACCTGGACTAAACCTGGACTAAACCAGGACTAAACCTGGACTAAACCTGGACTAAACCTGGACTAAACCAGGACTAAACCAGGACTAAACCAGGAGTAAACCAGGACTAAGCGAGGACTAAACCAAGACAGAACCAGGACTAAATCAGGACTAAACTAAGACAGAGCCAGGACTAAACCAGGACTAAACCAAGACAGAGCCAGGACTAAACCAGGACTAAACCAGGACTGAACAAGGACTATACCGGGGCTAAACTAGGACTAAACCAGGACTAAAACCTGGAGTAAACCTGGACTAAACCTGGATTTAACCTGGACTTAACCTGGACTTAACCTGGACTTAACCTGGACTAAACCTGGACTAAACCTGGACTAAACCTGGACTAAACCTGGACTAAACCTGGACTAAACCAGGACAAAAACCTGGACTAAAACCTGGACTAAACCTGGACTTAACCTAGACTTAACCTAGACTTAACCTGGACTAAAACCTGGACTAAAACCTGGACTAAACCTGGACTAAACCTGGACTAAACCAGGACTAAACCAGGACTTAACCTGGACTTAACCTGGACTTAACCTGGACTTAACCTGGACTTAACTTGGACTTAACCTGGACTTAACCTGGACTAAACCTGGTCTAAACCTGGTCTAAACCAGGACTAAACCAGGACTAAACCAGGACTAAACCAGGACTAAACCTGGACTAAAACCTGGACTAAACCTGGACTAAACCTGGACTAAACCTGGACTAAACCTAGACTAAACCTGGACTAAACCTGGACTAAACCTGGACTAAACCTGGTCTAAACCTGGACTAAACCTGGACTAAACCTGGACTAAACCTGGACTAAACCTGGACTAAACCTGGACTAAACCTGGACTAAAACCTGGACTAAAACCTGGACTAAACCTGGACTAAAACCTGGACTAAACCTGGACTAAACCTGGACTAAACCTGGACTAAACCTGGACTAAACCTGGATTAAACCTGGACTAAAACCTGGACTAAACGTGGACTAAACCGGGACTAAACCTGGACTAAACCTGGACTGAACAAAGACTAAACCAGGACTAAACCAGGACTAAACGTGGACTAAACCTGGACTGAACAAAGACTAAACCAGGACTAAACCAGGACTAAACCAGGACTAAACCAGGACTAAACCTGGACTAAACCTGGACTAAACCTGGACTAAACCTGGACTAAACCTGGACTAAACCTGGACTAAACCTAGACTAAACCTAGACTAAACCTAGACTAAACCTGGACTAAACCTGGACTAAACCTGGACTAAACCTGGACTAAACCAGGACTAAAACCAGGACTAAAACCTGGACTAAACCTGGTCTAAACCTGGACTAAACCTGGACTAAACCTGGACTAAACCTGGACTAAACCTAGACTAAACCTGGACTAAACCTGGACTAAACCTGGACTTAACCACTCTTCTTCTTTACTACTCTCCCTCTGCTGTGTGTCTACATCAGACAAAGCCGACATCCTTTCACATTTAATTTGCATGAACTCCAAAGTGTCTCTTGTGCTTTTTGAAATAAACATTGGAAGGTGCTGATTTGACATTGACTCGCGCTAAACCGTCTCATTTACGTTTCTTCAGTGTGGTTTGTTTTGCTCGCGACCTGCACAGACAGAAGCGGAGCCATCGCAGCTTCTCAGTTCGGTGTCAGCCTCAGAGAAAGAGCCACCAAACCAATAATTTTGTCAAGTTCTTTTTTTAGCGCTCGTCTGAGGGCGTGTGGATGCCCGTATACACCCATTCAAGCTCCCTCAAAAGAACGAGCCATCTGTGGGTCTCTTTCTTATTTCCCCTCTCCTTTCTTCCAGCCTTGTAATCAAATTTGAGCAAAATCAAATGGCGCTAGCGAAGAAGAGGAGCGGGCGGAGGAGGGGAGGGGGGCTGCCGAGAGGAAGAGGGTTCAATGAAAGTACCTTTTGTTGGTTTGAAACGAGCAAGTAATTTACAAAATGCCCTCCCTTTGTGCGCGGGGCTAAAGCAAGAAAGAAATCGGTAGCTTTTAGACGCTAGGCCGCGCGCTGCGACGGGCAAGATAATGAAAAGCGTCTTGTGTTTGCGGGCTAGAGAGCATTTCAGGCCCTGCGCGGGGTTAGCTAGGCTGCTGCTGATGCTGAGGAGAGAGAGGAAATAAAAGAATACACAAGGCGCTAGCTAGTGCAGTGTGTGCGTTACGTGTTTGTGTGTTTAAGTAAAAAAACTGGATGGAGAAGTCGGTTCGCTCACATGCGCCAAGGAGCTGAGCGAGAGCACTTCTGGTCTGGAGGACTGTTTCAGAAAGCCGTAGCGGGACTATCCGGAGTTCTTCACCTGTCGTCTGTGCTGCAGGTGGGACGCCCCGGCCCCCTCCCCTCCTCCCCTCGCTCCGGGATGAGGAGAAGAGGAGGGTCCCCTGTGTGGATGGAGGATTATGAAAGAGCAAGGAGGACAATTCGTCACCTGTTGGAGAAGAAGGTACGATTCTTTCTGATCTGAAGAGGCTTTTACACATTAACAAAACTGACTCTTGTAGCTTTAAGTCGTGTTATAATGTCATTACCTCCTAAAAAACACACTGGAGTTGTGTTTTGTTCCATTCACACATGTTTGAGTTACACTTTATTATTAGTCTGTAACATCTCCAAAGCTCAAAACGCTCTGTTCCACCTTGTGATGTCATGAAGTGGCACTTTTGAAGTTAACAGCTACATTTTACCTTTTGTGCAGTAGACATTGGCAGTTCCAGGGCTGAAATTATCCAAATGATTCTAGTGATGTTTAAAAACACAGTGGAGCACTTCCTGTTTTACCACATGATGACATCACAAGGTGGAACAGAGTGTTTTCAGTTTGAGAGAAGAACACAGCCTAAATTTGCAGAGTTTGTGTGTTAAAATGAGTGAATGAAGGATGAGGAAACAGCATTATAACAGAAAATAGCGTAATAAGGGCCTTTTAAATGAATATATAATGTCCTTTAACTTGTACAATGAGAGGTTAGCTTCTTGTTACCCATAGGTTTCAGATTAAATAAAGATGAGAACCGTTGCCATAGCGATTTCGAATTTAAAACTATATAGGCCCATATGTTTCGAACAAGAAAACGTCCTCAAAATCTTGCATGTAACAGGAGCCTGCAACCCATCAATAGGCAACATTTTGAGGACTTTCCGCCATTTGAAAGATACTATATCGTGTTTTAATTTGTTAATCGCTATGGCAACGTTCGTAATCATTCTGAAACCCACGGACAGGTCGTTTTCTTGTCACGTCTTGACATCCTGGAGAGCCTACACGGTGAGAAATCTCAGTTAGACTCTGCAGAAATGTCAAACCCAGCATATTTAGGCTGAGTTCCTCTTCTCTCAAACTGAAAACACTCTGTTCCACCTTGTGATGTCATCATGTGGTAATACAGGAAGTGCTCCACTGTGTTTTTAAACTCCACACACCTTCATTTCTAGAGTCATTTGTATCATTTCAGACGTGGAATTGCCAATCTCGACTGAACTAAAGGTAAAAGGTAGTCTGTTGTTGATTTGAAAACTACCACTTCGTGACATCACGAGGTGGAACAGAGCATTTTGAGACAGACTAATAATAAAGTTTTACTCGAACATGTGTCAGTGAAACAAAACACAACTCCAGGTCTGTTTTTTAGGAGGTAACAGCATTAGAACATGACTTAAACCTCACAAGAATCAGTTTTGTGTCATATAGGACGTTTTAAATTAGAATATTCACTTACAAAATCGTATTTGTAAAAACATTTTCTTTAATTACTTCAATTTTGAGCAACGTTATGTTTGTCTCAGCAAAACTTTTGACAAAACTTGACACTATTGAAAGTTTCCGCTGTTAAAAATAGATTATATTTGATTTTATTCTCACTCATCACTTTGAAGCAAAAAAAAGAAACAGGTGAAGTTTATCCTCTGATCTGAAGGTTGCCGGTTCGAATCCCGCTCTCAACATAAACATCATTGGTTGAGCTGTTAGATCCACTGACCCACAGGTTGGCGGTGCAATTCCAGCTCCCATAGATGAATATTATTGTTGCGAGTACTGTCCTTGGGCAAGACACTTAAGCACCTCGCCCCAGTGTCTGTGTGAATGGATGAGTGTTTCCTTGATGTAAATCGCTTTGAGTGACTTTAAGCTGAAAAATCACTATATAAAAATGTACTGCCATAATATGAAAGACAGAAGAAGTCACTACACTATTGATTATAAATGTGACGAGTGAAGCATTGAATAACGACAGCTATGAGCATTGAAGTTGAAGTTGGATAGCCAAGTCTGTGACCTTCAGATGTGTTTGACATGTTTAAAAGATCAGAAATGTTCATACATCTCAATGCAGAATCTTCAAATATTTTCCACTTTTAAAATGATTTACTGTTTAAGAGAATCACTGTTCATGTTTTAAAGTAGGTCGACTTGTTTGAAAGCTTTGGTTTGGCACAGTATTGAAGTCGTTTTGTGCTTTAAGTGAGTTCACCCAGACTCTTTCTCTGTATATTCTGTTTAAAGAGGATTTATAGTCTGGTCACTCCCTCCTCCTCAGACTCAGAGCTGAGGCTGTGCGATCACGTTTTTGTTTCACTGACACAATTTTTACTCCTCTATTTATTTGTATGTTAAGTTTCATCTAAGCTCTGTATTAAGACCAAGACCCAGACTACATGTCAGTGAAGTACAGAAAAAGTGTGTCTGGCTGGCCAGGCTAGGATACACAGGGACGATGTTCATGGAAAACCTTTCATTTATTCTTTATTTTTCCAAATTTCCATAGACACATAATGCTTTTCTATATTATCTATGACACCTATTATATTTTGGAAATTTTAAATCGCAATATTCATTTAAAACACATGTGTCAAACTCAAGGCCCATGAGCCAAATGTGGCCCGCCATGTCATTTCATGTGGTCCACAATAAAAAATTAAAAGGTCTGACTGTCTTAAAATGTCAGTTTATCAGGAGATGGCAAGTTATACAGCCATATTTTTTACATCCCTGGAAATACACACGCAATATTTGTAAATGGAATAAGGAATAAAATACAGAAAGTAAAGTAAAAAAAGTAGTTACATTTATTTTAGACAACATCTGGCCCTTTAAGAGTGACCATTGGTGAAAATGTGTTTGACAACCCTGATCTAAAAGGACTTAATAAAAGAAACATGTCCGCTCACGTCTGTTTTCAAAAATTGCGGCGCCCAATGGGAGCTGGCGTCACTGTAAACGCCACATGTTGATGGCGCCCCCTTTGGACAGCTGCAGATCACACTAGTGAGCTGCGGACTTTTTTTTCATTTGTACCAAAATAACTACACGACGCTTCAGAATCCAATGAGTATGACCCATTAAGTAAATAAAATCGCAGATGTACGTCACAGTGGGCGTGTCCCGGTGGCGGTGAAAATGAGGGTAGATGGAGCAGTGACGTCTTGAAAACAGGAGAATAAAGATGCAAGATTTACTCTAAATTCGACTTTGAAAGGGTAAATGAGAAGGGAAACAACGATAACCTGGTTTAAAGCTCTGAAAAGTTTGATTTTGCCGAATACGTCCACTTTAAATGTCTTTGGATGATGGAAGGAACACAGAGGAGAAACTGAACGAGAATCTGCAGTAACACAAGTACAACGTGGATGTTTTTATCTCATATACTTGTGTTTGTTGTCCGCAGGTGGCTCCTCAGATGCTGAAGACTCCAGAAGATCTTCTCTGAGGTAAAAAAGCGTTCACAAATACAGTCTTGATGCTAGAGCAGTGTGATATTAACAAAACTGTGTATAACAATATGAAAAAGACACCTGATAACGATATAATTGATATTTTGCACATTTTCTGACGTTATCGACGTTCCCTGGGGGGGGCCAAAAGTACTTTTACTATAGATCAGACCTGGACGAATGACTAGGGAATTACACAGACATTCCCTGTGGGGGTGAAGCTAACTGGAGGCACTGCTCTGTCTAAAGTTGTGTTACTCAAATTAGACTTTAATCTGAGCTTTGTTTGAACACAATCTGACCAGAAAAAACTTTGTTGAAACCATAACAGGTGAGCTGATTTGTGCTGTTAAACAAGTCCCTCTCAAATCACATTACAGTCACAAGCTAGCTAGCGTTAGCATTAGCATTAGCGTTAGCCAACACTTTTTTCAGTTAATCACACTTATGTTTTTTCTGTTGAAAGTCAAATAAATGAACAGTACGATGAACAGGCTTTTCAGTATGACAGTGTGTGATAATGTGTGCATTGTGTCACCATGGTAACTGCTGAAGATTTCTCCATAGATGTACATGCAGTACCCCCCAGCATGATGTCACTGCAAACTATTAATTGGCGATGCACTTTACATAGGCCTGCTTAACAGTGCTTTTTATTCATTTATTTATTTTTAAAAGGAAATTCTAAATTCATACAGTGATATTGAAAACTGAATTATGTTATTTTCTTTTTTTTCTCTTTTCTTTATTGTGTATATTGTGAAGGCAGCAGCTCTTTAGGTTTAGTATAAAAGAGGAATGCGCCATAAGCTTATGACTTTTGTGTATTTTGATTCGCTTCCTTGACTTAAGACAGAAATCTCTGGAAATAAAATAAAATAAAGTCATAAGTCAAGTGCTTTTTATAATATTGGTGCTGACTTGTTTTGGCCTTTGTAACTTATAGCAGTTGTGCTTTCACTCATCACGTTTTATCTCTTTAATTATGAGATTTTAGTCTCCACAGTCGGTGTTTAAGCAGCAGCAATTAGCCACAATCTCTGTCTGGTCTAAAACAGTCTGAAAATTAAAGGTTCATGCTTTTTTATTTGCACATTGTGGATTTGGTGGATGCTGGATAAGTGATTTTGTCTTCAAACTGACTATTAGAGCTACAAGAAATGAGAAAAATGTGATATTTTGGCATAATGAGATCAGTTAAATTAAAACAAAAAATGTGCAGGTCTTCATTTACTAGTCAAACTGTGTAAAAGTTGAAACTAAACCAAGGCTAACCCGAGTCTAATGTCAGAGAACTTTGTGTTATGTTTTGTGAAATCAGTTTTTTCCACATTTTTGGGTCTGGAGGATGTTGAGGAAGTGATTCTGTCTGGATACTGACCATAACTAATCTTTGTTATTAAAAAAAGGAGGTATTACACTCCTATCATTCCAGTTTTGCGGAGTCTCCCCTCTCTCTTCTCTCTGCGCTAAGTCACTCCCCCTTCAGAGCGCAATCACAGCACAACCGTCGTGCATTTTCTAATCAAACTACTGCACATCGCATCAAGTTTTGTATCACGCTTTTGCATATTTATGGAAAATTGTACGAGTGACATCGTCTTGTGGGCAGAATTGTACAGCTAAGACACCTGGGAGAGATCGCTAGATTACTCAAACCTGCTTGAATAACATCGAAAACATCTTCAGACATGTTTTTTTTTATGAGAGAACAATGTTATAGCATGGTAGAAACCTCCAAAAAGTCAATTTCAATTCTCTTCAGTTTTACCTGGAGTGCTGAATACTGTTTTAGTTTGAACCGATTTTAAAAGCAGCATAGTCAAAGTTGAACTAGCTTGACTTTGATAACTTGCTCTTGTGATTTCTCAGACTTGTGCATCCTCGCGCTCACAGGGGCATTTGAACCGTGATCTGAAAGAAGCTGATTTCTCTGCTGGCACATTCAAAGGTCACAATTTGCACAAGAACAAATGTTTGTGTTTGAGATTGGCCCTGCGTAGACTGGATAATGAACTGTCTGAGTGCGCACGAGGCTGTGTGTGTGTGAGTGTGTGTGTGTGTGTGTGTGTGAGTGGTTGTATGTGCACATGCTACACTGTCGGGGTCTCAGGAAACGCTTGAGTGATTCAATTGTTGCCAAAAATCCGCTGCGTCCTGCACAGGTGTGAGAGGGTGACAGGGTGGAGGTTTACTGCTCACTGTCACGTGAGATAATCTTTATGTGAAATGCAAATATTCAGATCTACAATAAAATACAACAGCATCTGAAAAAAGTGTTTCACCTGCTTGAACCTAGAATATAACGTTCAGTATGTTTTTATTGTTTAATTATACCTGCTTTTGTTGCTCTGGGTGATTTAATGAACAAGTTATGAGCTCAACACTGCATTTAATTATACCTTCTTCTGTACTTCTACATGTGCAATATGGCAGTTTTCTTGGAGCCACATTACGATTTTGATTCTATTATGATTTAATTAATGTTCACTTTGCATTTTTCTGTTAACTTTAAATCAGACCTATTCTGCAAAAGAGTTTTTAACCATGTAATACGAGTTTCCCTTCACCATTTACTCGAACTTGGAGTGATTCAGGCATGTTTGAACGATCTTTAATCAGCCATATTACAGATCAATCTCCGTTTTCACTGCCGCTGGTACACACCCACTGCTCTGGACTTATGTCGTTCTCCAGTTTTATTTTCTTAACTGGTGCAGGATTTGGCAGCGTCGTGTATTTTAGTTCATATGAAACAAATCTGCTGCTCACTAGTGTGATCTGCAGCTCCCAATGGACACCGCAGTTTTCTAACTCAGAAATCCATGGATTTGTTTCTTCTATTAAGTCGTTTTAGATGAATATTGTGATGTAAAATGTTCAAATTATAACATCATGATCCCCAGGTGTCAGAGATTATAACTATAGAGCGACACAAGCACAATATGTCTGATTTATCCTCCTGAGACTCGAGTTCTTTCATGGCTTTATTCATTTCTCTTTGTTATTTGGGCTGATTGGACCTGATGATCTGAGAAAAGTGATGTCCACATATGAGGACATTCATTCTACTTTTTAATCATTTGAATAATGATTTGCAAAAACAATTTATTAAGTGCCTGAAACAGCAACATTTGTCCTGATGTAAAAACGACTGTGCCTCTTGGAACAATGTGGCTCATGTGAAGAGCTGCTGAGAGGAGCAGGAGATGTAAGCCTTTACAAAAAAAATAAAATAATAATAAATAAATAAATACAAATAAAATAAAATGAAAAATAATAATAATAATAATAATAATAATAATAATAATAATAATATTCTGAACATTCTAATCTCTTAAAAAATATTCTAAATTGAACATGAGCATTGTTGCTGTTCTTCTTCTAAAAATTTGCATTGTGGCCTAGACAACTTAAAATGTGCTGTCCACAGATGAGGACGCCAGGTCTCAGGAGGATAAAAGGCAAATAAAATAATCTGCTTCTTCTGAAAGTTCACGCTTCACTGTGATTGGTTAAATCTGTTACTCACTCAGTGCTTTACAGAGAAGGATGAATATAAAAACTGGGGAAAAAGAGGCTGTGTTTGAGCGAAGAGCTGCATTAAATGGAGAAATGATGAATCACAATATGACGATATGAGTAAAACGGCAGATCGTCATAGTAATTCGCTCTAGCCTGATGGAGCGAGTACTTTAAGTACTCAGCTTTACTTTCCGTGACTTTTGTCGTGTGCTGCCGCTTGACAAATGTAAAACTGAAATAAAAATTCAGCACAGGTACTATCCCGCCAAATCAAGCCAGAATTAGAAAAAAATTAAAGCCTGTCTTATGCATTTAAATACCCTACAGTTAAACATCTTCATAGGAACCAGCAGGCTGCATACCCTCCACCAGAAAGGTTCCATAGTGCAGCTTTAATGTACTGTGCCGGTCGGAGCCGCTGTGTTATGTCACAGAGGTTGACAGGCAGCAGACTGGAGGTGTCTGGTTGTATTGGATCTCACGCTTTATTAAACTGAGTGATGTTCTCCAAAGCGCCGTGACCCGTGCTCCTCCCCCGGGACCCTCTAATAACACCTAATGGGCTGTTAAAGGAGTGGGCTGGACAGGAGGAGGAGAGGAGAGAGGGAGGGAGGGAGGGAGGGGGAAGAGAGAGAGATGGAGGAAGAAGAGACAAGGAGATAGGGGGAAACAAAAGAGAGAGGGAGGGGGGGGAGGAGAGAGAGAGGGAGGAGAGATGGGGGAAAGAGATGGAGAAGGAGAAGCGAGAGGAAGAGGAGGAAACGAGAGATAGGGAGAGAGATGGAGGAAGGAGAGACAAGGAGATAGGGAGGGAAACGAGAGAGAGGGAGAGAGATGGAGGAAGGAGAGACAGGAAGATAGGGGAGAGGAGAGAGAGGGAGGGAGGGAGATGGAGGAAAGAGACACAGGGAGATAGGGGAGAGGAGAGAGAGAGAGGGAGGGTGGAGGAAGGAGAGACAGGGAGATATGGGAAAGGAGAGAGAGGACAAGAAGGGAAGGGGGTATGAAGGAGGGGGTGTAGGGGTGGAAGGGAGCAGAGGGAGAGAGTGATGGATGAGATGAGAATATGGGGGAGGGAGGAGAGATGGAGGACAGAGAGACAGGGGATGGGGAGATAGGGAGGGGGAGGGGGAGAGAGAGAGAGAGGGAGAGAGCAGGAGAAATGGAGGAAGGAGAGACAGAGAGATAGGGGAGAGGAGAGAGAGAAAGAGAGGTGGAGGGGGTATAAAGGAGGGGGTGTAGGGATGGAATGGAGCAGAGAGAGAGAGAGAGGAGGGAGAGGTGGGGGGGGGAGGAGAGGGGGGGAAAAGAGGAGAGAGAGTGGGGAGAGACAGAAGGGAGAGAGGAGGAGAGATGGAGGAAGGAGAGACAAGGAGATGGGGAGAGGAGAGAGAGGAAGAGCGGGAAAGGGGTATGAAGGAGGGGTGTAGGGATGGAAGGGAGCAGAGAGAGAGAGAGGATGGGAAAGAGGAGAGAGAGAAGTGCGAGAGGGAGGAAATGAGGAGAGAGATAGAGGAGTGAGACAGAGGGAAAGAGAGTGGGCGGAGGAGAGATAGGGGAAGGGAGGGAGGATAGAGGGAGAGGGTGCAGTTAGAGAAGAGAAAGAGAGGACGAGGTGGAGAGAGAGAAGGCGAGAGTGAGGGAGATAGGAAAGAGAAAGGGAGGAGGAGAGAGGGCACACCTGTCATCTCCTCCTCCGCCCCACACTCACGAGCTTCATCATTACAGCCAATAACCCGTCATTAAGCCCGTCATTTGCCCCGAGCGCATTTGACCCGCTGCTTCAGGCGTGCTCCCGGTTTTAACCTTTGACCTCTGCCGTTGCCAAAAGCAGGAAGTGGTGCTGAATGTGCAGGTGCTAATGATGTTTCACTCTGCCGTACAGCGCTCCCCTGATGAAAGACAATGAGACATGAATAGGCGTAATTGCATTTATTGTTAAAATGGACCTTGGGTGATGTGGGAGAAAAGGGAAAACCCATTTACGACCCAAAATTTCAGGCTTTTTAAAAAGGAGATGTCAAAATTATAATCATTTAAAGGCGACATATTAAGTACGATAAACTTTTAGGACCAGTGTTGTAACGGTGCTCACTTATCAAAAGCTTACGAAGAGTTTTATTGTGATGCATGTTTGAATAATCATCCTGCATTTGAGGCAAGAGTTTATTGAAAATGTAAGTTTTTTTCTTCTACCTTTCTCCACCCACTGCTCTGTTCTTACTTGCGGTTATTCAAAAAGGTTTGTTAATTGTCTTACTTGACTTGATAGGTGATATTTCTGCATTTTTGTTCTAATGAAATAATCAGAGCTGCCATTTTGTGCTTCTTTAAGTCTCACAGTAAAACTCTCCTTACACATTTATCGCTACATTCCTGGTTTTGTATATATCATATTTCAGTGAAGATTCTCCAAAGCAAACTGCAGTTTTCCAACCTTCTGTGCTGGCAACAACTGCAAAAAACATGGAAAAAATAGTCCCACCATTGCATTTCATATTAGCATGTTCTCTATTCTTATTCTAAACCCTTCTCTGATACGCCGTACTTTGCTCCCCGCCGTGCACTTTAAAACAGGTACGTCTGTGCTTTCCTTCATTTAAATAATACCTTTTAGCTCCAGCGCCGGGATTAACCTTTGAATACTTTGTCTTAGCGCGCGCCCTACCTCCGAAGTGCTGCGGGGGGCGATAAAAGCTCAAATTAGGCAGATTTTGGCATTAACAGCGGTCCCCACCTTGGCCTGCGTGCTACGTTAGCTTTGCGGCTAATCCAAGAGCTAGAGAGACGCTAACCTGGCAACCCCCGAGTGAACCTAAGCTCTACTTTTACTCCGCCTTGTCTTAGCGTGATAAGGTAATATGGATCCGCTGGTTTTAGGAGAGGTTTGGGGGTTAATAGATGACCACTGGAGGTATTGTCTTAAGAGATTGACGGGCTTACATAGTTGTATCTCTGGACGTGGTTTGAACATAACGTCAGCGGAGATTGGACCCCCACCTCGGACCCTGATCTGCTAATGGACGGTTAAAGTCCCTTTTGTCTTGTCCTGATAGAGTAATGAGGTTTAGGGGAGGTGAAGAGGGCTTTTCCTCCTTTTTCCTCCTGCATTTATGAATAAGAATCACACTATGAAACTCTGGATATACTTTTAGAGTTTAACCAGCGCTGGATGAAGTACTCAGTTTTGTTGGGTAAAAATACAGATACAGAGGTAAAAAGTTACTCAAATAAATGTAAAAGTACCACATGAATAAATCTACTTAAGTAAGGTATTGAAGTACCTGTTTAAAAATGTAAAAGTGTTAAATGTAGTGATATTGATTTAAAAAAATAGGCATATTTTGGTCAATAATTACAATACTTATCCATTTTTTTTCTTTTTTCTTATGAATTTTCTGTGTTTATTTCTGTTTTGCTCAAACTGAAGCTTGATCTCGAAAACTTAAGTCAGGATGTTTCCCACGAACATGGTCAAAATAACCCCTCAAATCATACGAAAAGTACTTTTACTTTTCAGTCCTGCTCAAAAATGTAGTGGAGTAGAAAGTACAGATACTGCTCTTAAATGTACTCAAGTAAAAGTAAAAAGTATCCACTGTAAAATGTACTTAAGCAAAGTACAGATACCTAAAAAATCTACTTCAGTACAGCACTTTACTACTTGTACTTCGTTGCCTTCCATCACTGGGCTTAACTTTTTTTTGTGCTTTTAATCTGATCCGATACCGATTCTTGACCTTAGTGTACTCGTCGATACAGATACTAGTCCGATACCACTGACCAAGGCGACTTAATTTTGTTACACTACAACAATTAACAATAACTCTGGTAAAAGTCTCTCTCTAAAGAAAATCTACAAGAGTAAATGAGATTTTGAGGAGTGTTTGAGTCAAATACAGAAGGGTCTTGACGATAACTTCTCCTGATTTAGGCACTTTTATCTTTTCCACTCACTGTCTACCAGAGCGTGGATAAAAACAACAGTGAGGCCTGTAAAAAGACGCTAATTCTTGGAGCACATGGCTAATCCCACACCAAAAGCTAAATGAAGGTATCAAAGAGGGAAACACAAATGTCCTTTTTCTCTTATTATCGTGTATCAAGTGTCTGCAGAGTGTTTGCATTTAACCCTACTCTTAACAGTGGTGTGACAGCAAAACTCCGCTCTGGTCTCTCAAAGTAGTGAAATGCACTTATAAACTCATCATGGTGAATAATTAGGATGCTCAGAATGCATTAGGAGAGTGAGGATCAAGTTTGAACCACTGCAAACTGTTTAAAATGAGCTAGTTCTGGGGGTTTTTGTTTGTTCGATTATTAATTTTTACGCTGATATGTCGCTAAATTTGCAGTTTTGCAGTAAAAACAAAAACATTTTAACATTATTCTTTTGCAGCTTCTCACGTTTTTGTACTAGATCTGTAGATTGATACTCTGAGGACGCTCACTACAGGTTGGAGTGAACAAAAATACAAAAACAGACTCATTTATTTAGGCCAAAGCTGAAAACATAAACCACCAGCTCTGTCCTGTTTTTGAACTGTGTAAAAAGCCACAGTTGCCAGCAGAGGGCGCAAGGTCTACGTGCTTCACCTGGACGAGTGAAGCAGTTTAAACACGTGAAAACCACAATGACTGAAGTGATCTGTGTGAACTTTAACAGTTTAGACCAGGAGTGTCCAAACTTTTCTCATTAAGGGGCAAATTAAAACAAAGACAAAGCTAAAGGTCGATTGAGGGACATAAACTGGTCGCCAACACAGTGAATACTTCAAATCTGTTATTATTACAAATTAGACTGTAATTTATTCATGCTACATCCTCAGTGCGACACATTAAATATTTGATATGGGCTTGTTAAAGTAGATTTTCAGAAATATACAGTAAAAAGTTCTGTTTAAGGTAATATGAGCCAATTCACCTGGAAGCTTAAGGGCCAAGAAAAATTGGTCTGAGGGCCGTATTTAGCCCCGGGGCCACAGTTTGGGACATGTCTGGTTTAGAACAACACTACGAGGAGATGAGCCAGTGTGAACAGAACAGCCGTGTTTTTAATTAATCCTAAATTTGTCAGGAAAAGAACATCGCTAGTCATGCGAGCAATAAGGCTGGAAATTTCTTGCTTATTTTCTTCCCTTTTTTTCTTTCGTAATGTTCAATATATTTATTTTTTGGCTGAGAAAAAAATGTTTGATGGCCTTCTCTGTCACTACCACATGATATCATTTTGTTGCTGCTTTTATTTAGTCTTATTTGCTTAAAAAGAAAAAAGGAACTAAACTAAAAAGCTAAACTCAAGCGCTCTGACCACTGAAGTCGTTTCAGAAAATGGAAGATTATCTTTGCTGCGTTCAGTTCAAGGACGGTGTCGTATTTCACAGACGTGGGTCTTTAGTTCACAGACTTGTTCAGCTCTGACTATATTGTTTTCATATTCCAGGAAATGTTTCTTTCTCGTGGCGTCTGGAGGAAAGCAGCTTGTGCACGTGTCATGTAGCTCGTCCATTACATGGGTCTATCTGTGAGGACAAGATACTCAAAAGTTTTAAATGTTTTATTGATAAATGTGGTAGCAGATAATTGATAATAGTTTCAAATTTTCAACTCACCCATGTTGTCTGTCCCAGGTGTTTCGGCCAAATGAGTCCCCGGGGAGCCGAAGCACCTCATGAAGGTTCCGGGACAGACAGCTGGGTGCTGGCAAGGAGGGTGTTTTAGATTTTAGCTGTTATCTAAATTGGTGTTCACGGTTTAAATAATAAATTCATTGAATATAGAGTTCTATTTTTAAACGCTAATATGATTGGATAAATATTTACACAGTTTTGTTGGAGCTAAATTTTAATAGTATTATTGGATATATGTGTATTTAAAGTGGTGTCCTATAAAAGGAACAAGCCTCAATCTGCTCCAGAGAGGGCGCTGTGTGTAGGAGGTGCTGAAATGCTGATTCTTTTAACATTTTTGCTTGTTTTTGTAAATATTTTTTGGTGTTTAATAAATACACTTGGGTCTGCACTGGACAAACTGTCTCAGCTCTGCTCTGTTCCTCCTTAAACCGCTAAAGTTGCTATCTGGGCGATTACAGCACGTCACCATAGCAACTGTACCATAACCTTTAACCATCTCACTGGACAAAAACGTCTTTACATCGTGTGAACTGTGACGTTATTATTGTGGAGATGATTTTCACCTCGTACTTTCAGACAAGAACTTTTCCTTGACACTTTACTCTGTTGTGTTGACTTAGAAAAACTGGAGCAGAGATAAGTTCTTTGTTAACAATGTTGAGGCTTTGGACGTTGGAAAATACATTTGATTTACAGTCTTATTTTGGAATAGTTAATTGTGTGACTCGTAGGATTTTACAGTGGTTTTGGGAAGACCGTGGCTCGTTTACTGCACTTTGTTTTAGACATGGAGCGATATTGAAATGTGTTGCGATTATCACGGCCAAAATGATTGCGGTAAACGATCATATCACAATAACGATTAAAGTTGCTGACAGTTTCAAAATGTTGCTATCCTGTCGCCGCCGATAGACTCACGGTTGTCGACTTTCCATCACTATAACTCTGCAACCAATTGTGCTTCATGTAAATTCAAACGGAGTCTCAAAGCAGAGGCGTGGGGCTCTTTAAATATGTTAAATATGTGCTTATGTCGGCCTCGAAGACGACCAATCAGAGCCCAGGAAACATAAGGATGGATATGTAAAATACAGGAAGTTGTGTGAATAAAGGTAAAAGTACATGCTGATACTTGATGATTTTTTTATGGCTAAAAAAGAAAAAAAGTCTAGGCAAGCTGTACTGGTCTATAATGTGCTCAGTCGTTAAAAGTTTAATATTAATAATTCAATTCAGTGTATTTTTCAAGATGGTCCACATTATATAAGGCACGTTCACACACATGTAACATACACACATGCCCATTTACACGCTCGTGCTTCATACACAAGTGTTTACTGTTACATACATGCTTTATTTAAGTATGTGTCAGTATAAAAGTGACTCTGAAAAACATGGACACTCTAAGAATCTGTGAGTTTATGCAATGATCCATCACCACTGCACGAACTAGGTTAACAAACATCGTCGCTGGATTAAGGAGGCAGTCGAGATAGGGGAACGTGCCCACGGGACTGTAAACCAGGACGAGGGGGCTTTTTTACAGTCACACACCTGTGATACTGCGCTGAAGAAGTCGGACTGCAGATGGCGCTGTAGTCACACTGGTAGAAAGACGGCACCAAAACCTGTTTAAATCAGCTGACCGGACACGACACAACAACATCACGTGACCACTCTGAGGCGCTAGTGAGCAGTCCAAACACAATATTGCTCTGAAAAAATAATGTTTGCAAAAAAAATCACCCAAAAAACCCAAGAATTTCTTTAGCTGACTATACTCCTACTTTGCAGTTTCTTTTCGATTAGCAAAAACGATTAACTGGTAATTGAAAACTCATACGCTACTAAAGAGTGGACCCATGTCTGTTGTAAAGTTTGAGAGATAAAGACTGGGTAGATCAGTTTAAATAAAATAAATGTATCCTTGAGCTAAATGTTCCACTATCCTTCTACTTGCAGCCTGAGCCGATGCGTTGTCTTTATTGGCGCCCACTTCATACATGTCTCTTTGAATACGCAGTCTGTGTGTGGATCTATAACTAATGGTGGATGATGAGCGCTCCCGAAGGCTGGGGGAAAATTGCATGCAATTCATCAAACCTTGAGCTGACAGCCTCACAAAGCGGCCGTGGTGAGAGGGACGCACCAAAACACTCTCCTCTGCTTTAATGAGAGCCATTCACATTCACGATGTCACAGGGACAGTGAGGTAAACACAATCAACAAATGGAGATGGATGGGATGCAAAAACAACATTTCAAATCGTGTTTATCATGGACAGCTTGTTTGGGTGACGTACTGGTCAAGAATGATGCTTTTGCTCGTGTTTTACTGGATATAGAATAGCTCATTTCTGATTATTTCATTTTAAGTTGGAAAAATGTTGTAATGAAGAGTAAAAAAGGAAGAGTAAAACATTGTGTCGGGTCAAAGGTTACCACAGTTAGACTGAATGATGGTGTAATTATCAGTCTTTAGTCTTGAAAGCTCCGGTATTTCATTGTCAAACCATGAAAGGAGGAAGTAGTATTTAAATCTTTGTAACTTCCCGTCTCTCACAAACCCTTTGGCACATTAAGGTTAAAGTTGAGGTAAGGCTTTACTGCAGGGGTGGGCAAACTTTTTGACAAACAGGCCGAAATGAGTTCTAAAATTTAACAGAGGGGCGGGGCCAGGATATATATATATGTTACATTAGAGATTTGTCCTGTAACATGTAGCAAAGCCTGAATATGAAAGGCTCATTGTACAAACTGTTTTCCAAATGCATTCTTTTAAAAACTTGCCTTCAGAGAAAGTCTTGCTACCTTTTACTAATTTAAATGCCAGCAAAAAACTTGCCTTCGTACTTTGATCGGACTTTGGTGAAAAAATATTTTGCTGTCCACTCCGTATTAAACACTCAGAGCTCACTATCCACTTTTCTTAGATAAGCTCATTGTTGCAGAAAGGCTGATAAGAGAATAAGAGTAATACCAGGTTGATGTAGCTGAAGTGCGCCATAATTTGGTCACGTTTGGGGGGCTGTATGTGGCCCACCCCTGTTTTATTGTCTCTGTCGTGAAATTTGTTCTCTGCATTTGACCCACCCCCGAATGCCAATAGAGCAACCTGTCCCAGTGGACCCATCTCCAGATCTTGAGCTAGTCTTGGTCAGGACTAATTTAGCTGGAGGATTTGACCTGTTGTTCATTGTGTTTTGGGTTGAGTCCCTGGACAAAACCCACCCAGACACAAAGAGAAATACGCAAACTTCACACAGAAAGGCCCGAACTACCTGGGAATATGTTTGTCTTATAATGTAATTGTGGTGGAATGTGTATTTTAAATGTCAGTTCGCCTGCCCAGGGACTGCAGAGGAAAAGTAGCAGTATGTCGTAACGACTGACAGGGGGGACCAAATATTCAGAACTCTGGTAACAGTTTAACAAAGTTTATTTACAGATTGAAATGTGCAAATGAAGATAGATTGATCAGACTGTTGAGAGCGGGGTTGCTCCCCACACCCTCCGACCCAGCGGGGAGCTGGGTCGGAGGGTGTGGGGTTCGTGCCGGTCGTGGAGAGCTGGGTCGGAGGGTGTGGGGTTCGTGCCGGTCGTGGAGAGCTGGGTCGGAGGGTGTGGGGTTCGTGCCGGTCGTGGAGAGCTGAGTCGGAGGGTGTGAGGTTCGTACCGGTCGTGGAGAGCTGGGTCGGAGTGTGTGAGGTTCATACCGGTCGTGGAGAGCTGGGTCGGAGGGTGTGAGGTTTGTACCGGTCGTGGAGAGCTGGGTCAGGGGCAGAAGAGCTGAGCAGGTTGAGGGAGTGGGATCTGACGAGGAACAAAAACATCCAACTTAGAAGAGATTGACAAATGCAAAAACATGAGACTGAGCCCAGCAGAGTTGTACCACTGCGGATACCTGGACGATCAGGCGCTGAGTGTCAGGTCCTGGGTGCCTTTGTCCTTCCCAGGTGCAGCTTGATTAGTGATTAGTTGTAGGTGTGCATAGGAGGAGCCGAATCTCTGCCCAGCTCCAGGCTCTGACACAGAAGGGAGGGGGAAAACAGCACAAAACACAAGGCAGACGGGGATCTTTACATAATGCTTGCATCTGGCACAAGTCATCTTTTCTTTTGTAAAATGAATGAATTTGTGAATGGTCCCTGACAAATAAGGACTAAAGAAAGAAAGAAGACAGAATCAAACCCGAAACCTTCTCGCTGGCCACTGTGTCCTGTGTTCTTCTAAAGCTTATGAGAGCTCGAGATCAACTGATACGATGCCGATTCTTTAGAATATAGAGCAACCAATGTCCGATAAGCTTTGTTAGGCCAATGTGTAGGACCGATTTGGATTATTTTTCCCCCAATTATGTCATATAAATTCACTATAAACTCACAAACCTACAAGAGAGCTGTGTATCACATTTTGTGCAGCCATGTCTTCATATTTAAGTGTTAATATAAAGCTTTGTATGTATTTTTTAAGCAGAAGACTGACCAAAGCAAAATAGTTGGAGATTTAACCCTGGAGAGCTCAAGAACCCTTTTCTTCTTTGGAAAATTATGAAGATTGCATTGAATTACTGCTATACACTAAACACTGAAATATCCACTTTTTCAATTTTAAGCCTTTATTCCCTAATTTAAGATTAGGGCCGAATTTGACCCATTGGGCTTGCTAATTTATCCAAAAAGAATATAAAACATACTTCTAGATTTTCTGCAAGCTCAAAAGATAAAACAAAAACACAATTTTACCAACCGCTGGTTTGCTGGGAAGACGATTTTGTTTGGGTAGTTTTGGGTAGGTCGGCCATCTTGTCTCTATCACTCTGGCTCATTTTAGTTCATTATTCATCCACTAGGTGTCTCTATGCAGGGGCCAGAAGTGGCACTCTGGGCTTTTTGAATTTTTTTTAATTGAAATTTGACTTTTTTTTTTTGTTTGTTTGTTCATTTTGGGTAGCAGCAATTAACTGTGGCCAAATTTGACCCTGTTGGTTCTCCAGGGTTAAGGCTGATAGCTAAAAAAAGCTCAAATATCGGTCTGTTTTCTAGTGTCCAGTGACCTACTAGAACCCTGTCAGAACTGTTGAAGCTACTTGGATGAGTGTCGAAACATATTTACTTTAAAAAAAACAACTTTGCGATGGAACCTACCTGAACGACTGACAGTGAGCTAAGATATTAATAGCTGTTGCATCCAAAAATAACTGTATATAATATCGTACAGTTCATCTAAAGTTCACAAGCACATAACTCATAAACAAGAGTTGTTCAAGTACTCCCTTTTCATTCCGCTGCGTTTTTACTGATGGCTCTGAGTAATATTGCGATCAAAATTTTTCTTCTGGCATAGGCTATACAGCACAAGTGTCTCTCATCATTTGTGCTTGTTCAAAGTATAACTGAACCACATCACCGCGAACACACCGCAGCTCATATCGATCGGAAAGTGTTTGGAGTACGCCATGTTTTTTCTCTCTCTTATTTTCCTAGCATGTTTTAGGCTCTTCAACCCAAGGCCTCGTACTCCGGCACCCCGCTCTGCTTTTAAAACCATTAACGTCAACCAGCGTCAAGAGAGCTAGCCGAGGGATGGAGGGATAAGCGGTCAGGGCCAGCGGAGGAGTGGTAGGATGGAGGGATAATTGTGAAGCAGAGGAGTCTTCTTTAAGTGAGCCTGGATTGATGCCGGTGTCAGGGAGGAATTGCCCTTTATTTGACAGTCAATTATTAGATAGACCCAGCGGCCGCGTAGTCCACAGCCTTCACACTAGCAGCGCTGAGGTGTAGACAGCAGCTCGGAGCGCAAAGGTGGATAACAGGAAAAGAGGAACGAGGTAGAGTGTTGTTTCAGTGCCAGGGAGGTGGAAGCTGTGGCCTGGGTCATATTTCTAAGCTATGAGGTAAAATGTATAGGGATAAAGTGGTTGAAAACTGGAGTTAATACAAGCTGACAATGGAAAGTTTTTGAAACCTTCTGTTCGTGGGTTTCAGCGACATTTTGAGGACTTTTTCCCCTTCGTGAACCCATGAATTCAAGCTGGAGCGGGATTAATCGCAACACAATTTGCTAATTATAAAAGCTGCAGTTTTTGAAGAACCAGAATTCCCTCCACAAACAACTAAATATTTGTTTATTAATATTAGCATTAAAAGAAAAACGTCTGACCTTGTAATTTAGATAAACTTGTTCTGAAATGTGCTTCTTGTTTTGTCAGTCTTTTTGGTTTTGTGTGTTTAAACTGTGAACTTCGAACCAAATCCTTTTATTACAACATAAATCGTAAATCTAATCACAATTCGCAGTGCAATTTGATCTTTTTTTCAACTCGATTGCGTCTTCACAGCTTACAATTTTAACCCAATAATAAAAAATAGATGCTAAATACTTATGTTCATTCAAGTTTATTCTGTCTCTACAGTGCTATAAATGTAGACCCAGCAGCACATTGTCGTTCACTGCTCCTTTGTTCACTTTTCAACAACGATTTGGCAAAAGAATTTCTACATTTTGGCGTTAACATTATCTTTTTCACGTTGTTGCAAGCTCTGTAGTGTCATCCATGTACCGGTAATTCTTTATCTGTTACCTTTTTGTTCCGTCTGAATGAATCAACACGACAGAAAATGTATCAGCTACACTAGCAACACTTTGGGAAACCTTTAGCACGTGACTCATGCTTTATGTGTCCGTCAGTCGCAGTGGGTGACCTCAGTGTCGCAGCCGAGGCCCTTTTCTCCTTCTTTTGTGTGAGTATCTTGGGAAATTTATAATATGTATGTAGCAGCATGATCGCTCAGCGGCTAGTACTTCTGCCCACACTGAAAGAAGATTCTGCCCTTTGCTTTTTGCATGTTTTTTCCCCAGTCCAGAGTGTGTTTCCTCCGGTTTCCCCATCAATATCGGGTAAAATTCTCCAGCAAAAGTAGTTCTAAAATGTCCCATTTTACGCCATTTTCTGATCTATGCTATAATGTTGTTTCCTCATCAAAAACAGACCTGCAGTTGTGTTTTGTTTCATCCATGTTCAACACAAACCCTCCATATTTAGGCTGAGTTCTTCTCTCAAACAGAAAACACTCTGTTCCACCTTGTGATGTCATCATGTGGTAATACAGGCTGTGCTCCACTGTGTTTTTAAACTCCATAGACCTTCATTTCTAGAAAAATTTGGATGAGTTCAGCCCTGGAATTGCCAATCTCTGCTAAACTAAAGGTAAAATGTAGCTGTTAACTTGAAAACTACCACTTCATGACATCACAAGGTGGAACAGAGCATTTTGAGCTTTAGAGATGTGGACAAACGTGTGTGAATGAAACAAAACACAGCTCCAGGTCTGTTTTTGAGATGGTAACAGCAGAATAACATGACTAAAAGCTCACCAGAGTCAATTTTGCCAATACAGGACCTTTAATGGAAAAAAAAGAATGAATACTTTTGTTATAATGTGTTTATTTTTAGATATTAAAGGTTCGAGAAGTTTACATTGGGTGGGCGTATGTTTTACCCCTACACAAGATAAAAAATATACAATTTGAGATGTAGATTAGTAGCATTTGAGCACATTTTGAGGTGATGTTTATCAAATCCCCACATTACGATACCATAATTATAATATTTATTATTCCCTGTAGTCCTGCTCCCACCTGAACCTGAATACTGAGCGTCAGTATTTTCCTCTTTAATGGCGGAGCACAGATGTATCCAGTGTGATTGGAGAGAGTGAAGAGCCCGACAGCCTTGCACCGAGGTCAGCGAGCTGTTTCTGTTCATTCAGAGTCAGCCTTGAGCAGCAGATCCACAAAAAACACTTGTGAACATGTTTACACTGTAAGGAAGAGGGGCTGTGGGGAGGAGTGCTGCACGAGTGTGAGTGACAGCAGAGAGATGGAAAAACAAATCAACACCGTCCATGCTCAGGCTCAAATTTTGAAACAACATGGCTACGATACTAAAATTTCAAACTCGATTTCGATACTAAGGATGATGACTTGATTCTGATTGGTGGTACAATTCTGAAACCACGATGATAATAAAAACGCTCTTTCTTTAGAATATAGAATGTGATTTTCAACCTTAAATGGTAGTACTTTGTTTTATATCCCTCAGTGTCCAGGAGGTCCATAGTGATCCATGGGTGTAAACTGGTCTATGTGTCTTATACTTGTTCTGATACAGCTCCAGATCGCTCTAAAGCTTCAGGAAAGGTACATTTTTGTCCTGTTAATGTGACTTTTTTAGTATTGTTACATGTTCAAATGAGCATTAATTTTAGCATTGATTAGCATCTGATTTTTGATATTTTTGACAATCCTACTTTGAATAATTTCACTTTCTCTACGACATATCCATTTGTTAGTGGCGTGTTGACTATAGCAAGGCAGTTTCGTTAATAATCGGTTAATAATCGGTTAATAATCGGTGGTTTTCAGAGTCTTGATGTGATGATGTGATACTCCCAGATGGGGCTAAGAGGCAGGTTTCGCTATAGATGAAATTATACTTTGTCATGTAATATCCGAAAGGTAAATGCACAAATGTTGAACCTGATCATTTATATTAGTGACGCGACTGATGTAAAAAAAAAAAAAAAAAAGCAGCACAGTATAACTTTCTTCCATGGAAACAGAACGTTAAAACCAAACTTCCAACTTTCTCCATTTACATTTTAATCCGGGCCAAGTATGAGAAAAAAAAGTGCTTTTATTTTGGTTTATTTTTGGCTGAAAAAGTTACACGGTGGAGCATTAAGTGATGTATGAACGTAAGAATTATATGAATGTCACTTATGACCACACAAAAACCACACAGTTAAACAAGGGGTCCCACAAGGAACAATGTTAGGTCCTCTTTTATTCTTCATCACTATTAATAATAATATTTCTTACGCTGTGTATTTCATATCATGTTGTTGTAGATTTCTATTTTTAGTTAATACCAGATTTTTTATTGACTTTAACCCATTTTATAATCTGCCGTGTGGAGAGTTTTTCGTCGCAATAAGGTACAAGTCTGACACAAGGTCTGCCATTCAACCCAATACAGACAAGAAAAGCGCGTGTCCTTAGAAAGCGAACGCCAAGCGATTTACAGTGAATTTATTTGAAGAATGAAATCGGGAGGATAAACTGGAGGCCGGAGAGAATACGTTTAGTCGGCTTCTTTTGTGGCTGCTCACTCATCCATTTGACTTTATGGAAAAAGAGATGACCATTACAGATGAATATTTTAGTAAAGGACCCATGAGACTATTAAGAACCATCTGCACAATGCAATCCGAGCTAATTACTGTGTTTTTAAGATACTAAATACTAAAATACTAACACTTGATTTCAATACTAAGGAATGTTCCATATTTAAGAACAGATTTTTACACAAGAGTGATAAAAAAAACAACCAAAAAAACACTTACACAATAGATATAATATAATTTTCAACACAGTATAATAGTAGTTTCTTACCTTGTGGTCTTATTCTGTTGATTTTGTATTAAACTAAATAAGTGCTATGGCAACAATCCTAAAACTTTAACTATTCTAAGCTTTGATTTTGAACTCTGACTTAAGAAAATCATAATCAAAAGATGAATTTACAAAGTAGCTAGAGAAATTGTCTTCCATCAAGGTGTTGATCCTGTGTGATGGAGGTAAAGAGGAGGAGATGGAGAGGCTGGGGTGGCTGAGCGTTTTGCTGATGTGACTACGCTTGTCTTTCATTAGCTGAAAGATGGAACAGTTATTTTAGGGGTCGGTATTTATCATGAGGACTTTTTCATTGTATTAGTCTGGAACTTTTTGTATTTTTCCTGCACAATGAGAAGATTTGAGCTGTAGAAGGTTGAATAAACAACTAAACATAATGAATCTCATAGCTCATAGTTGCAATATTATCGTTTATCGTCTATATTTTCCTGCGCAATATATCGTACTTCAATTTTTGTTATTGCGACAGGCCTAGATGTGATGGGGAACTGAACTGGTCACTTGTAGAGAAGAGAGAGAGAGAGATTTGGCTTTTGACTGCTTGTCCACTAGTATTGTCAAAAGTATCAAAAATCAAATGCTAATCGAGGCTAAAACTAGTATCGAAACTAGATACTCATTTGAGCAAGTATCGGCACTAAAAAAGTCACATTCACAGGACAGAAATGAACCTTTCTGAATATCTTGAGCTGTATCTTTAACAAGTATAAGACACAGACACAGTGTACACCAGGGACACTATGGACCTACTGGAGATATAACACCATGGAGATACATAACAGTTTTGTCGTTAGAGCAATCAAGAATTTATTTAGCTCACAATCCAACCTCTCTATATTTGACCCATCCATCAATCCTGCTGGTGGAAACCGTCAGGAGCTGTGGTAGTTTAAATCTTTCTGTTAAAGCTCCATATTACACCATTTTCTGATCTAATGTTTTTTCATCACAGACAGACCTGGAGTTGTGTTTTCTTTCATTCTCACATGTTTAACGCACAAACAAACCTGCGTCTTTAGTCTGATTTCTTCTCTCAAACTGAAAACACTCTGTTCCACCTTGTGATGTCATCATGTGGTAACACTGAAGTGCTCCACTGTGTTTTTAAACTCGACACAACTTCATTTCTAGATTTGGATGATTTCAGCCCTGGAATTGACAATCTACTACTGAACTAAAGCTAAGAAGAAGCTGAAAACTACCACTTCATGACATCACAAGGTGGAGCAGAGCATTTTGAGCTTTGGAGATGTTACAGACTAATAATAAAGTGTTAGTCAAACATGTGAATGAAACAAAACACAGCTCCAGGTCTGTTTTTGAGGAGGTAACAGCGTTATAACACGACTTAAAGCTCACACGAGTCAGTTTTGAGTAACATAGGACATTTAAGATGTTGTATTTGTGGTTCACTTTATTAAAACACTGTATTTTCTTCCATTTACCTCTTAAAGAAACACTTTGGGAGATCTTACGGCCCATTGATGGATAGAGTGAATATGCAGTTTAACTAAATAATAGTTGCCCATCACAAGGTGCAGTTAAACGTCTTTTTTAGGTAAATGTATTGAAGAAGTATCTAAGTCTCTGTTGTTCGGATGAAAAAACACTGTATTCCTGAATGTTCATGACTTTATCTGAGCGTTTTTTTCCTCACGAGTGCATTATCGTGTTATGTGCGTAGCTGAAGTGCTCAAAAGTACTGCGTTTATGTCAGAAACGTATATATTTCCCCACCCTCTCAAATACTCCCCTTGAAATGTGCGTGTGTTGATATCACAGAAGTCATAGCGTTATTATATTTTGTAATGCTTTGTAACGTCAAACCTAGATTTACTGTCATACTGAAAACACTCTGTTCCACCTTGTGATGTCATCATGTGGTAATACAGAAGTGCTTCGCTGTGTTTTTAAACTCCACTAGAACACCTTCACTAGAATCCATCAGTCCATCCATTTTCTTCCGCTTCTCTGGGGCCGGGTCACGGGGGCAGCAGTGTAAGCATGGGACTCCCAGACTTCCCTCACCCCAGACACTTCCTCCAGCTCCTCCGGTGGGACCCCAAGACGTTCCCAGGTCAGCCGAAAGACATCGTCCCTCCTTCGCTAGAATCATTTGGATCATTTCAGCCCTGGAATTGCCCATTTCTACTGAACTAAAGGTAAAATTTAGCTGTTGAAAACTACCACTTCATGACATCACAAGGTGGAACAGAGCGTTTTGAGCTTTGGAGATGTACAGACTAATAATTAAGAGTTACTCAAACATGTGCGCACACCTCCAGGTGTCTTTTTGATGAGGGAGCAACATTATAACATGACTTAAAGCTACAAGAGTCAATTTTGCGTAATATAGGGCCTTTAAAGGTACAGTATGTAACTTTCCGGACGTGGCACTTCACCTCCATGTTTCTATTAAAACAATAAGTTAAAACCATAATCTGGAACATTCTCCATGCAGATAGATATGTTTTAAGCTATTCTGTGGAAGATTACAGCCAAAGGAGCACTATTTCCATGGAAACGAGCAGCAGGAGGAGGCCAAAAAAGGGTCAGGTTTGTGGAGATGCAAGCGAGCTCACTGTTCAGACGCATGTTTTTCAGTGCAATTATCAACCCCAAATACAAAAACTAACAAAAATGCTTTTATTTTAATCTCTTTTTGGCCAAAAAGTTACAAAATGTGGCTTAAATCGCATTGAATTTTCAAGTCCTAACCGTCTTTTCTATGTAATTTACTCTCATTGTTTATTAAATGCATCCAAACATATGTGTGAAAGTATAAAAAAAAACACTTCACTCGTTTTAAGTGGGATGTGTCGGTAAATTATGCAGCCGTTTAATCCATTGTGTCATTATTCACTTATTGTGGTTGTGTTTCAAATATAATAAATCCATCATAAGAGTAAATAAGTCTCACAGTCGTACAATAACAGCGTCGTCTCTAATCATATCTTAAGCTGCTAATAAATCCCACTCAAACACTGGTTTCCTCTGATGTTACAGTGCAGGACGCTGTTACTCCTGCCTCCTGTAGATGGCGTCAGAGCACCAGGCTTCACTGTGGGCTCCTAGTCACTGAGTTTAGACCCTTTTAGACCAAACCATCAGACCAGCACTAAAACATGGCCAATAGTGCAGAATAAAACTGGATTTCAACTCAAAAAACACAAATGTATGAATATTTGCAATTACTTCAGAGTTGATCAGTTTTGTTTTTCCTGCTTTAAAAGAGACGTTAATATATTGACAAATTATAAATCGAGACATTACTAGTACTACCTGCAATTTATAAATATATTTCAGGAAGTAAACTCCATCCTCTGTCGTTTTTGCATCAGTGGAAAGGGATAATTTGTGATTTATGCTGCAATTTTTAAACATTTTTACAGATTTAAAAAGAAATAATTTACGTTCTTGCCTTTTTAGCTCCATTAAAATCATTTATAACAAATTAGACACTGGATTTTTAAAGACAAATGTAAACATTTTCAAGCTATCACTCTTAATTAAATGATTTCTGCTGCAAATTTTACATTTTTACACATAAAAAAAAGATATATTTATGTTTTTAGCCTTTTTAGCTCCATTAAAATCCTTTACAATGAATTAGACACTGGATATTTAACAACAAACTTTAACATTTTCAAGCTGTCACTCTTAAAAAAATTATTTACGCTGCAAATTTGACATTTTTACACATTAAAAAAAAATAATTTATGTTTTTAGCCTTTTTAGCTCCAGTAAAATCCTTTTTACAGATTAATTAGACACTGGATTTTAAACATTTTCAAGCTGTCACTCTTAAAAAAATACTCTTGTTTCTGATTTGTTTTCTTATATTCAAGATTGTATCAGACAAGCTTTATGTGTGTGAAATTCCAGTGTTGCAACGCACAGATCAAATACAGAAAATCAGATGTGTAACCGGTAAAATACATTTAAATCTAACTACAATATTACAGTATAATGTGAATAGTTACGCTACAGAAGCGCAAATATAAAAAAATACATATATATATAAAACATTGTGCAACAGAATAAAATATAAATGTACTTTTTCAATTTAAGAAGAAGATATAGGCGAGATCACACACACATTTTCTACCATTGACAGCCATGTTGAAATCCCCCATGTGTTTTGTCATGGTCGTTATGCTCTGGTGATATCGAATGTGTATTTATCCATAGATTCTTTTGAGACGGCAGTGGCAGCGTTTGTGTGTGTGCGTCTGTGTATATGTGTGTGTGTGTATATGTGTGTGTGTGTGTGTGTGTGTGTGTGTGCGTCTGTGTATATGTGTGTGTGTGTGAGTGTGTATATGTGTGTGTGTGTGTGTGTGTGTGTGTGTGTGGGCGTTCCTTCCCAAATACCTCCATCTTTCTGCGGCGTCATGCACGAGCGCCAGAGCCTGAAGCCATAGCTATACACCAAACCTGCCCCTAAAACCTCACACAATTCCTTATTTTTCCACAGAACTTTTGAATCTTTTTGGATAAAATCAGCGCAGGAGTTTTGACGATATCGGCTCCTTCTCCGTCACAGAGGAGGCAGAGAATTGCATTGCTTTATTAACTTTCAAATCCCTTATTAGCCCTATAAGCATTACTAAAATATCACGTGTTTAATACATGTGTTATCTGGGTAATGTAACGTCATTTTTCCCATTGCTGTTATTTTTAGTGTGAATTACAAACACATATCGTCCAAATCTCGTAACACTCACATTCACTGTACGACTAATTACAGATAATGTCCCTCAAGTCTAAACATGGTGCACATTTTGTTCTCATTCAGTCTGCAGGCGACAGTAATGTGTTAACATGTAAAAATAGGTTTGTTTTATATCTAAAAACTACCAAAATCAGAGTTGAATGAATGTATATTGACTTTACTCCTAAAATACTACTTGAGAATACTGTTTTTGTTTGGGTGAAATGAGATCACACTGGCTGCAATATTTTACATTTTTAGATATATTTTAAAAATCATTTTATTTTATTCAAAACAGTCATTTTTTTTTTATTTTATTTATTTTTATTTTATTTATTTTTATTGTATTAATTTATTTATATTTTATTTATTTTATTATGATTTTCTTTTTTTTTTTTCTTTTTTTTTTTTTTTTTTAGCATTTGTAGCTCCAGTGTAATATTTTATAAGATTTTTTTTTTAACAACAAATGTCTCTTTTCAAAGTCCACATCCTTCGTGTGGGTGGAATCTTGTGACTTGTGACTTAAGATTTTTACATATTTATATTTCTATAACATTTGGGCTGAAATTGTTAATTGCTATGGCAACGGCTCTAATTTCTCCTCGTTCTGAATCCCATAGATATGTGTGCTCCAAATGTAGGACCTGATTTCCGTTGATTATCAAATACTTTTACTGTGATTTATGGGAATTCGAGTTTATTCCAAAGACATGGAACACAACAGTCATTGAAATACTTTTTTTTCCTTTTTTTTTTGTGGAATTTCAAATCTTTCCAGTGAAAATACACCATAAAAAAAAAAAAAATAAAAATACCACAAAAAAAACTTACATTTTTATGCATACTGATGTTTTTCAGGCGCCATTTTGAGGACTTTTCACAATTCAAATGATGTAATATGTGGTTTAAATTGTTAATTACTATGGCAACGATACAATTTGTATTATTTTTATGCATTTTTAGTCTTTATGTCATTTCTTTCTAACAACAAACTACTCAAATATTTTCAATTTTCAAAGTTTATAGAAATACACCCTCAAAAATCAAGACTTAAATCTAACTGGACTATCATTTGAATAGAGTTAAGACAGAACTAACGACTTAAGTGTTGCATTTTGCTATTTCTTTATCAATTTTGTACATTTAAATACTTTTTTTGGGCGATAATTCCTTTCAATATTATCGTTTATCGTCTATATTGACTTCACCCATACATCCCACTTCAAAATGCCTTATCTCGACAGGCCCTACATGCACATTTTGATCATACTTTTGAAATATCGTGTCATAAATGAATAAATAAATAGTAAAAAAGTAAATATCCGGCTCGTGCCCCTTGTTCGGAGCCTAATCAGTGTGTCCTAGCCCGGCCCCGTCTTCCCTGTATTCATTACAACGCACAAACGCCACATCAAATGCCCATTTTACTAAACGCCTTTATTATGCTAATGGCCACACCTGCAAATTGTCTTTTAGCGGCTCGTTCTTCGCCAACGGAAGTCGCCGGATTAATTTGACGTGACAACAAAAATATACGTCTGCTTCGGAGCTCGCTAATTCATTTTTATTATTTATTATTTCATTTTACGAGCAGACAGTGAAGAGGCTGTAACTCTCTGACGCTGACAGTTCCCACTCCGGGATTAGAACCTGAATGTGTCACCGGTTGTGTTGTATGTCGTGGTAATGTGATTAATCGCGTGGCATTATCCCGCCTCCGTTTGTCTGTACAATGCTCTGTTTTATGGGAATTAGCTCCACTTTGACATCGTTTATTCCTAAGACATAAATCACAATAGTAAGACGGGTTTTTGGGGTTTTTTGGGGGCTTGGGATTGAAACATTTGAATTCTTGCCAGTGAAAATATGCTAAAGATAACACCAAATTACATCACAATTTTCATTTTTAACTTTTTAAATCACGCTGCATATTCATGGGTTTCAGCTTCGTGTTGTAGGCGACATTTTTAGGACTTTTTACAATTCAAAAGATGTCATATTTTGGTTAAAATGGCCTATTGCTATGGCAACATGTGACAATATATGTTCCAAATATAGGAATATAGCCATTTTGCTCAGTTTTATGGGAATAGCTGTATATATTTCCAAAGCTTTGCACATTTTTTTAACTTTTGAAATCTTTAGGCATATTCATGTGTTTCAGCTTCATGTTGTAGGTGACATTTTTGGACTTTTTACAATTCAAAAGATATCATATTTTGGTTAAAATTGCCAATCACTATGGCAACATGTGACAATATTGCTTCGAAATATAGGAAAATATAACAATTTTGCTCTGTTTTCTGGGAACTATCTGTACTTTAGCTGTAGTTTGAATCACAATGGACATTTTCAAAACTTGCCAGTGAAAATTAGCTATTGACCACATACATTACAATTTTAATTTCTAACTTTTGAAATCTTTAGGCATATTCATGGATTTCCGATTCGTGTTGTAGGTGTCATTCAAAAGATCATATTTTGGTTAAATTTGCCAATCGCTATGACAACATGTGACCATATGTGCTCCAAATATAGGACACAATGGGAATTTGCTGTAGTTTAGCTGTAGTTTTTCATCATTTCTTCCATAGACATGAAACATAATCGGACTTTACATATATATTTAGGATGGATGTTTCCAAAGCTTTGCCAGTGAAAAAAGCTGTTATCAAAACCTGCTTACAACATGCCACATTACGTTACAATTTTGATTTTTAACTTTTGAAATCTTTAGGCATATTGATGGGTTTCAGCTTTGTGTTGTAGGTGACATTTTTAGGACTTTTTACAATTCAAAAGATGTCATATTTTGGCTGATTTTGTCGATTGCTATGGCAACGAGCCTAATTTTTCATCATTCTGAGACCAATAGATAACTATTATTCTGTTTTATGGGATGTAGCTGTAATTTAACTGTATTTTGTCGTCATTTATTGAATCACAGCAGTAATTGACATATATTTTTCTTGAAATTTCAAAGCTTCTCAATGAAAATATGCTTTTGACAAAATACCACGTATAATTCAAATGTATTTTTATGCAAACCTACGATTTACAGCTTCCCACAGGTGACATTTTGAGGACTTTTCACAACTCAAATAATGCAATATTTGATTTGAAATAGCTAATTCCTGTGGCAACGGTCCAATTTTTTATTAATTTATTTATTTTAATAATTCTGAAACCCATGAATGTACGACAATACATTTGAATTCCTTAACAACAAATCTTTAGGACGTGATAGATTGAAATCAAGCTGAAATTTTATATTATTTTTTAAATTAAATATAAAAAAACAAAAGCTGGAATTACAGCTCGTTAACTGAATTATCTGTATGGGGTCTTGTTTGAAACCTGCTAGCGCTGTAGCTTAGACCTTTACAAAAGTTAGAAATACAGAAATACATGTGGGAGTTTTGTATTAGCGTAGCTGTTTCAATGGAGATTTGAATAGTTAAATATAACAAAATAGCTAGCTAACTGAATTATCTGTATGGGGTCTTGTTTGAAACGTGCTAACGCTGTAGCTTAGACATCTACAAATGTTGAAGCTGAAACACATGGGAGTTTTGTATTAGCGTAGCCGTTTCAAAGGATTTGAATAGTTAAATATAACATTAAATGAACACAAAATGGCTAGCTAACTGAATTATCTGTATGGGGTTTTGTTTGAAATCTGCTTAGACATTTACAAAAGTTGGAAATACAGAAAATATATTGGAGTCTTGTGTTAGCTTAGCTGTTTCAATGGAGATTTGAATAGTTAAATACAACAAAATAGCTAGCTTACTGAATTATCTGTATGGGTCTTGTTTGAAATCTGCTAACGCTGTAGCTTTAACCATCTACAAATGTTGGAAATACTGAAAATACATGGGAGTTTTGTATTAGCGTAGCCGTTTCAAAGGATTTGAATAGTTAAATATAACATTAAATTAACACAAAATGGCTAGGTAGCTGAATTATCTTGTCTTGTTTGAAATCTGCTAACGCTGTAGCTTAGACCTCTACAAAAGTTGGAAATACAGAAAATATGTGGGAGTCTTGTGTTAGCTTAGCTGTTTCAATGGAGATTTGAATAGTTAAATACACACAAAATAGCTAGCTTACTGAATTATCTGTATGGGGTCTTGTTTGAAACCTGCTAACCCTGTAGCTTAAACATCTACAAATGTTGGAAATACTGAAAATACATGGGAGTTTTGTATTAGCGTAGCAGTTTAAGTGGAGATTTGAATAGTTAAATATAAGAAAATGTCTAGCTAACTGTCTAGGGTCTTGTTTGAAACCTGCTAACCCTGTAGTTTAGACCTTTTAGTTCTACACATGGGATTCCTGTATTAGCTTAGCAGTTCATTTTTCCACACTTCTGTTGTGCACTTTTAACTAAATCTTGACATGAAGCTACATCACAAATCAAATCACCATTTCAACATTTGTCTGTAAAATTAGCAGCAGTTTGTTGTTATCCATTCTGTCAACATAAATCATAGTAATGTGTTTTTTTTTAGCTCGGTTTGGAGAGCAGACATCTTTAAATGCACGGGCTGCCGAGTCCCTGCTGCTGTATTTTCCCTCTCCTCCAGACATGAACAGAATAGGTTACAATAATAGAGCGTTTTCCCCCCGTGCGCTCGGAAAACAGCTAAATAAAAAAAGAAGAAGAAGAAAAAAAGATGAGAGCTGCAATGACGAATGATTGTGGACCAAAAATGTTTTCAGTAGAAATTATCCTGAATGTAGAAAATGTGTTTGGCGCATAGGCGGAGGACATACATAGAAAAACATACCATTTTTCTTCCAATAATAGTTTGTCTCATGTTAAATAAATAAAATAAAATAAATCACTCAGAGACGTCTGTGAAAACTGCAAACCCAGCGCAAATACACATATGACAGTTTTATACGTATTTATTAATGGACATTTTAAAGAAATAATAATGGACCTGTGTGTATGGGTTTGTGTATGTGTGTATGGGCCTGTGTATGTGTGTATGGGCCTGTGTATGTGTGTGTGGGCCTGTGTATGTGTGCATGGGCCTGTGCATGTGTGTATGGGCCTGTGTATGTGTGTATGGACCTTTATATGGGCCTGTGTATGTGTGTATGGGCCTGTGTATGTGTATATGGACCTGTGTAATTCAATTCAATTCAATTCAATTTATTTTTGTAGAGCCCAAAATGATGACAGCAGTCGCCTCTTAGGGCTGAACATGAGAGTTGATTAACCAACAGAATTAGAAAATCAACAGTGAAACAGAAACAGACAAGCAAATTAGAAACAGACAAGCAAATTGTTCCAGAACATCCCCTGTCCTTAGACCCTCCTTCTCGGCAAGGAAAAAACTCCAAAAACCCAGTGGGAAAAGGAGAAACCTCGAGGAGAACCACAGTGAAGGAGAGATGTGTATGTGTGTATGGCCTCTCATGGACGGACAGGCTATAGATGTGTCCAGGACTAAGGCGCATCCAGTTCAAGTCTGTAGGGCCAGAGTCCATTGGGCAAGGCGATCTAGAGTTCGGCCATCACTGGACGATCAGGAGGCGATCTAGGGTCCAGCCATCACCGGACAGTCAGGAGGGCTGGTGTAGGGTCCAGCCATCACCAACGATCAGGAGGGGTCATGCGGCCAGGCATCTGAAAACAATTACTCCCCAGAGGGGAGTGTAATTGTTGTAATTGTAAGTGTGTATGGGTCTGTGTATGTGTGTATGGATCTGCGTATGTGTGTATGGACCTGTGTATGTGTGTATGGACCTGTGTATGTGTGTATGGACCTGTGTATGTGTGTATGGACCTGTGCATGTGTGTATGGGCCTGTGTATGTGTATATGGACCTGTGTAAGTGTGTATGGGTCTGTGTAAGAGTGTATGGACCTGTGTAAGTGTATATGGACCTGTGTATGTGTGTATGGATCTGTGTATGTGTGTATGGATCTGTGTATGTGTGTATGGACCTGTGTATGTGTATATTGGTCTGTGTATGTGTGTGTATGGACCTGTGCATGTGTGTATGGACCTGTGTATGTGTGTATGGACCTGTGTAAGTGTGCATGGGCCTGTGCATGTGTGTATGGACCTGTGTATGTGTGTATGGACCTGTGTATGGACCTGTGTATGGACCTGTTATATGGGCCTGTGTATGTGTGTATGGACCTGTGTATGTGTGTATGGGTCTGTGTATGTGTGTATGGACCTGTGTAAGTGTCCATGAGCCTGTGTATGTGTGTATGGACCTGTGTATGTGTGTATGGGCCTGTGTATGTGTGTATGGGCCTGGGAGCCTCAGAACATTTACAAATGAAATGTTTTATTAATCACAAAATCATGTTTTCATGATTTTTTCATATTTTGATTTAATAATCCCTCTGCCTTTGTTTTAAACCATCTTTTGGCATGTGTTTTAGAACTAGTCTCTGTGTCTTATACTTGAGAAAAGGTTAATTTTTGTCCTGTAAATGTGACTTTTTTAGTATCGATACCTGCAGACAACAATTTCGATACTAGTTTTAGTATCGATTAGCATCTGATTTTCATGTTGCTTTTGTTATATATTTACACATTATTTATTCTTTCTACCCACATTTTTGAAGCAATTTGGACTTTTCCTCAAATTACCAAAACAACAACAGCAGCAGCCATGTTTTCCCGTCACGTCTGCGCCCCCCTCCGAGGTGAGAGCTCCCCCGCTGGATCCGCGCGGTATCATTTTCCCAAAGCTTGTCTGCGCTATTTAATGTGCTTTGAATGTGTGCGTGTTGTGTGTCTAATCATTATCTGCTCGCATCCCTCGCTCCTCTCCTCTCTTCCTCTCCCCTCTCCTCCTCTCCTCCTCCTCTGCAGTCTAATTTCTTAATGCTCTAGCACAATAGCTCTGCAGCGGCGTGGCCTCCATAGACAACGCGCTGACCATGATTTGATTGAAAAAAAGAGGAGAGAAAAAAACAGAAACCTAGGTCTTTGCCAGCCGTTTTTCCCTTAAGGTGATTCTGATGAAAGGCTATCATTTTAGCCAATTACACAGCTGCGGGGAGGGAGGCCGGCTTGATTTTATACTAACAGGTTGCAGGGAAAAAAAACAAAAGTGTTCAGGGAATTTCAGGACTATTATGGAAAGGTGGACGGAAAATAGACATGTATTTTGGTATGTCATACTCTCACATGTAGGCCTGTCACGGTAACAAAATGTGAAGTTTGATGTATCGTCAAAGTAAATATAGACGATAAACGATAATATTTAAACTCATGCAACAGACACAAAAGCCCAAGAGCTGATTTAAACCACAAAACTATTCTAAATCTACAATATTGTTAATAAATAAACTGCAGAATAAAACACTTAAGTCGTTAGTTTGTGTCTGTAATGAGTCATAGATGTTATTAATTCAACTTTTTAGAGCTTAAATTTTATCATATAGCCAAAAAATGACCGAAAGTTTAGTATTAGTGCAAAATTTGAAGTAAATATAAATGATAAACGATAATATTTAAACTTATGCAACAGACACAAAAGCCCAAGAGCTGATTTAAACCACAAAACTATTCTAAATCTACAATATTGTTAATAAATAAACTGCAGAATGAAGAGCTTTAGTCTTTAGTTTGTGTCTGTAATGAGTCAGAAATTAAACATTTTACAGCTTAAATCTTGACATAAAGCCAAAAAATGACCAAAAGTTTAGTATTAGTGCAAAATTTGAAATAAATATAAATGATAAACGATAATATTTAAACTCATGCAACAGACACAAAAGCCCAAGAGCTGATTTAAACCACAAAAACTATTCTAAATCTACAATATTGTTAAAAAATCATGAGCTGCCATAAATAAACTGCAGAATAAACAATTTAGTCGTTAGTTTGTGTCTGTAATGACTCATAGATGTTATTAATTCAAACCTTTTACAGCTTAAATTTTATCATATAGCCAAAAAATTACCAAAAATTTTGTATTAGTGCAAAGAAATAGTCCACACGATAAATACTGACCCCAAAATATATATAGTAACAGGTTTCATAGACTGAACGATAAGTCGATACGGTGATTATTGTGACAGACCTACCACAAATTTACTTGGGTTGTATATTATCTGTTAAAGGTTCACCCTGTAACTTTATCCCCATGGAGATGTTGCTGCTTTGCCTGAAATCTTTCCCAATATGGCATTTATTTGTGGTATCTGTCTTGCATACTCACACACTGTGGAACATTCCAAGCATTTTCTTCCTGAATGTTTCTTGGAAGCAATAAAAGGGGTCACATCTAAAATCCTGTGTGTCATCAGGAGACAAAATACCATCCAAAATGCAGTAAGACGAATTTTCGATCAGTTGGAACATTCATTTGAAGTCAGATTGGTGAGAGTAGCTCAGTTGTTGTTGAGAGTTTGTCCTCTGATCTGAAGGTTGGTGGTTCAAATCCTGGTCTCGACATGAACATCATTGGTAGAGCCTCAGTTTCACACTTCGTCGGCTGCATTTGAGACTTCTTCTATGGGAGAAACAAGGTATATTTTCTTAAAGTTACATAATACAAGCTACAACTAGGAAGAAATCACCTATAACATTATATTTGCTGCTGATATTCAAAGGAAAATTCATGACTTCATTCAATCTACACAGAAATAAACCCCTGTGACAATGATTCCTCGACTCTTCTTCCATTAAATGATAAATAATTAAAAGTAAAACTGTAATTAGGTCAACGGAGGCTACACAGAGGAGCAGCCTTCGTTGGCCGGGTCCTTCAGTTGGTATTTGTGTTGAACTGGGACAGTCGGTGTAGTTCCAGTTCTCACAGATGTGAATGTGAAATGTGAATGGGTGAGTGGTTTCTCGATGTAAAACGCTTTGAGTGTCTTGAAGATGGAAAAGCGCTTTATAAAAATGTGACCACATTTTGGGTTTTTTTTTAAACAATTACCTCCACATATGTCAGGTGCTGCGAGCTCCTCAAAAACAGACCTGGAGTTGTGTTTTGTTTCATTCACATGTTTGATTGACTCTTTATTATTAGTCTTTCTACATCTCCAAAGCTCAAACTGCTCTGTTCCACCTTGTGATGTCATAAAGTGGTAGTTTTCGAGTTAACAGCTACATTTTCGCTTTTGTTCGGCCGAGATTGGCAATTCCAGGGGCTGAAATTAACCTGAATCTAACCTGTCATACGCACTTTAACATAAATCTTGATATCTTTATTGAAAACCGCCTCCTATAGAAGAAAATGTAAAGTTAAACCAGTGTTACGCCTGGTTCATACACGCTCGCAGATCCATATATACGACGTGACAGAGAAGACCTTTGGAGAACAGTACCCGACCCAGGCCCCCCTCTCCTCGCTCAGCCTAAAGGTTAAGGCGCGCCCCCCCTCCACTTCCCTCCTCCGCTCTCCAGTACAACGGTGAATACCAGGTTTAGATAAAAGTCATGTGATCCTCTGCATCCAACCACAATACATCCACCCGCTAAACCACAGAGTAACCTTTTCAGACAACACAAACCAAACGAGAGAGCACTGATGTCACGGCAGATTAGGGTTGTCAAAAGTATCAAAAATCTGATACTAATCGATATTAAAACTAGTATTGAAACAAGATACTCGTATGAGCAGGTATCAATATGTAAAAGACACATTCACAGGACAAAAATGAACCTTTCCTGAATATATTTAGATTGGTCTTGAGCTGTATCAGAACTGTTTAGAGCCTGGATTTAAACATTGTCAAAGTAGAGGCTTGTCTCACATCTAGCCCTGGTTTAGTTCCGGTTTAGCCCTGGTTTCATCCTGGTTTAGTCCTGCTTTAGTCCTGCTTTAGTGCTGGTCCATGGAGAGACTTGTTCACAAACAGAGCTACTTTAAAGTCTATTCTCTGAGCCACAGGAGCCAGTGCAGAGACCTGGGCACAGGACTTATGTGCTCGTACTTCCTGGTTCTAGTCAGACCTGAGCAGCAGTTTTCTGGATGTACTGTTCTGTCTTAAGGTTCGTTTGGAGAGGCCAGTGAGCAGGACATTACAGTCGTCTAACCTCCTGGAGACAAATGCAGGATAAGTCTCTCTGAGTCTGGTTTTGACAGTAAACCTTTGATTTTTGACATGTTTTTAGATGTAAAAAGCTGCAGATGTTATTGATTTGATGAAGTCTGAGTCCATTATTACCCCTAAATTTCTAGCCTGATTTGAAGGTTTTAGAGAGAGAGACTGGAGGTGACTGCTGCTGACACATTCTCTATGTTTCTGTGGATTAAAGACGATGACTTGAGTTTTGTCTGAGTTTATCTGGAGAAAGTTGTTTTCATCCACACACTGATCTGATGCAGTGTCAGAGTGAATCCACTGGTCCAGATTCACCTGCTGCAGTGAGACATAGATCTGCAGAGTTGTGGTAGGACACATTATTGCTGCGTATTAACTGGCCTGTAGGGGGCAGCATGTACAGATTGAACAACAGGGGTCCCAGGATTGACCCCTGGGGCACCCCACAGGTCAGGGACATTTTATCTGAGACACATTTTCCAATTTCAACAAAGAACTCTCTGTTTTCTAGATAGAAAAAAGGTGTTACATAGATATGAAGCCACATGGCAATATAAAACAAAGTACTACCATTTAAAGTGGAAAAATGTGTGTTTTTTTATCATCGTAGCATCAGAATCAATATATATAATACAGTATCTAGTCTATTCCTTTGTATAAAAATAGAGTTTGCAATGTTTGTATTGACTCACAACACACGGTGAATCTGTAACTCCAGAATACAACCCAACAGTCTGAAGGCGAACATGTAAATGATATTTGGGCAGGGCCGGCCCCAGCTTTCAGGGGGCCCTCAGCAGAATGTGTCTCTGCGCCCTCGGCAGTGACTGTACCTGGGCTCAGCTGTTGGTGACTCGGGTTTGACGACATTATGACCCTGCTCTCATCACCTTGTCCAATTGTGTTTCTATTTATACGACCAAAAGACTGAAATGTTTAATCTAACTTGTAAAACAGCCATTAAAACGTACTTCGGCGAACCTCGGGGGTGTAAACACATCGATAAAACAAATGTAGGCAGCAGATATTTACTACTACTATATATAAAAAGCAAATGTAATCTTTATAGAGGGATATTTAAGACTGTACCACTGTTTCTAGTATAACTTTACATATTATATTATTTTCAGTACAAATGTATGTGCTCTTGGGGGCCCTCTAGTGGCTTTGTGGCCCTAAGCAGCTGCTCAGTCTGCTTACAGGCTGGACCGGCCCTGGATGTGGACATAGGATGTGTTCAGTTAATCGATAATGAGGATTTATCAGGTCACAGTATCGTCATGAGAACTTAAGGTACGGTGAAAGTGCACTTTTATTGTCTTGTCCTCCGCATTTGACCCGTCCTTCAGTGCCGCTGGGTCAGGAGCAGTGGGACCCATCTCCAGATCTTGAGTTTTGGTCAGAAGTACCGTAGCTGGAGGATTGGACCTATTGTGCATGTTTTAGGTTGATTGGGGAAATGCTTTTAATGTTTTTTATGGTTTTATTCATGTGGATCTTCATTAGTGACAGTAAAGCTGTTGCTCTTCTTCCTGGGATCCACAAAAACATTACAAACAATCACAAAATACCAGAAATCACACAGTACGAGCATGAAAAGAGAAAAAGTAGTACATGAATTATATGAATTTAGTATGATTTTCTAATATTTTAAATGTTTAGGAAGCAGATTCCACTCAAACATTCCTCTAGAATTGAAGGCTCCCCCTTTTCCTGATTTAATCTCAAGAGCTCACAAAAATCCCTCTCATTTGTCCTTCTCTTGTACTTTAAAGAGCTGTACATGAAGTACATCCTCACATCTTTAAAAGTAGCATTATTTTTCAGTTTGTCTCCTCTTGAGTACCCCTCCTGTGAAGGACTCTAGCCCCCTATTCTCTCTCTCCTTCTCTCTCTTTCTCTCTCTGTCACTCCATCCATCCCTTTCCCTCTCTCTCTCTGTCACTCCCACTCTCCCTCTCTCTCTCTCGCTCTCTCTGTCACTCCCTCCCTGTCACTCCATCTAACACTTTCTCTCTCTCTCTCCCTCTCTGTCTCTCCTTCTCTCCCTCTTTCCACTTCTCTCTCTCTGTCACTCTCTTTTTCTCTCTCTCCCTCTCTGTCACCCCTTCTCTCCCTCGTTCTTTCTCTGTCACTCTCTCTTTCTCTCTCCCTTTCCCTGTTCTTTCACTCCCTCTTTCTCTTTCCCTCTTTCTCTCTCTCCCTCTCTGTCACTCCTCTTTCCCTTTCTCTCTCTCTGTCACTCTCTCCCTCTCCCTTTTTCTCTCTTTCTGTCGCTCCGTCTCCCCCTCTCTCTCTCAAGTGCACCCTTTTAAAGTAACATTATTTTTCTGTTTATCTCTCATCCTCTTCCCCCTCCTCGTCTCTCTCTCTCTCCCCTCTCTCTTTTCTCTCGCTCTCAAATCTATCCTTTTAAAGTAACATCTTTTCAGTTAATCTCTCCCTCCTCCTCTCCTCCTCTTTTTGTCCTCCTCCTCCTCTCCTCTTCGTCTGGATCTCTCTCCTCCTCCTCCTCCTCCTTCTCTTCATCTGGATCTCTCTCCTCCTCCTCCTCTTCCTCCTCCTCCTTCTCTTCGTCTGGATCTCTCTCCTCCTCCTCCTCCTCTCTCTCCTCTTCCTCCTCCTCCTCCTCCTCTTCGTCTGGATCTCTCTCCTCCTCCTCTTCCTCCTCCTCCTCTCTCTCCTCCTCCTCCTCTCTCCTCCTCCTCTTCTCTCCTCTCCTCCTCCTCCTCCTCCTCCTCCTCTTCCTCCTCCTCTTCTCCTCCTCCTCCTCTCCTCCTCTTCGTCTGGATCTCTCTCTCCTCCTCCTCCTCCTCCTCCTCCTCTTCTCTCTCCTCTCCTCCTCCTCCTCCTCCTCCTCCTCCTCCTCTCTCTCCTCCTCCTCCTCCTCCTCCTCTCTCTCTCCTCCTCCTCCTCCTCTCTCTCCTCCTCCTCCTCTCTCCTCCTCCTCCTCCTCTCCTCTCTCCTCCCTCTCCTCCTCCTCCTCCTCCCTCTCTCCTCCTCTTCATCTGGATCTCTCTCCTCCTCCTCTCCTCCTCCTCCTCCTCCTCCTCCTCTCCTCCTCCTCCTCTCTCCTCCTCCTCCTCCTCTCTCTCCTCCTCCTCCTCCTCCCCTCCTCTCTCCTCCTCCTCCCTCCTCCTCTCTCCTCCTCCTCCTCCCTCCTCCTCCTCCTCCTCCTCCTCTTCTTCTTCCTCCTCCTCTCCTCCTCCTCCTCCTCCTCTCCTCTCTCCTCCTCCTCTCTCCTCCTCCTCCTCCTCCTCCTCCTCTCTCCTCTCCTCCTCCTCCTCCTCCTCCTCCTCCTCCTCCCTCTCCCTCCTCTCTCCTCCTCCTCCTCCTCCTCCTCCTCCTCTCTCCTCCTCTCTCCTCCTCCTCCCTCCTCCTCCTCCCTCTCTCCTCCTCCTCCTCCTCCTCCTCCTCCTCCTCCTCTCTCCTCCTTCCTCCTCCTCCTCCTCCTCCTCCTCCTCCTCCTCCTCCTCCTCCTCTCCTCCTCCTCTCTCCTCCTCCTCCTCCTCCTCCTCCTCTCCTCTCCTCCTCCTCTCTCTCCTCCTCCTCCTCCTCCTCCTCCTCTCTCTCCTCCTCCTCCTCTCTCTCCTCCTCCTCCTCCTCCTCCTCTCTCCTCCTCCTCTCTCTCCTCCTCCTCCTCCTCCTCCTCCTCCTCCTCCTCTCTCCTCCTCCTCCTCTCCTCTCTCCTCCTCCTCTCCCTCCTCCTCCTCCTCCTCCTCCTCTCTCTCCTCTCTCCTCCTCCTCCTCCTCCTCCTCTCTCTCTCTCTCTCCTCTCCTCCTCCTCCTCCTCCTCTCCTCCTCCTCCTCTCTCCTCTCCTCTCTCTCCTCCTCCTCCTCCTCCTCCTCCTCCTCTCTCTCCTCCTCCTCCTCCTCCTCCTCCTCCTCCTCCTCCTCCTCCTCCTCCTCCTCCTCTCCTCCTCCTCCTCTCTCCTCCTCCTCCTCCTCCTCCTCTCTCTCTCTCTCCTCTCCTCCTCCTCTCTCTCCTCTCTCCTCCTCCTCCTCCTCTCTCCTCCTCTCTCCTCCTCCTCCTCCTCCTCCTCTCTCTCCTCCTCCTCCTCTCTCCTCCTCCTCCTCCTCTTCCTCCTCCTCCTCCTCCTCTCTCTCTCCTCCTCCTCTCTCCTCCTCCTCCTCTCTCTCCTCCTCCCCTCTCTCCTCCTCCTCTCTCCTCTCTCCTCCTCTCTCCTCCTCCTCCTCCTCCTCCTCTCCTCTCTCCTCCTCTCTCTCCTCTCTCCTCCTCCTCCTCCTCCTCCTCTCTCCTCCTCCTCCTCCTCCTCTCTCTCTCTCTCCTCCTCCTCCTCCTCTCTCCTCTCCTCCTCCTCCTCCTCCTCCTCTCCTCTCTCCTCCCTCCTCTCTCCTCCTCCTCCTCCTCCTCCTCCTCCTCCTCCTCTCCCTCCTCCTCCTCCTCCTCCCTCTCTCTCTCTCCTCCTCCTCCTCCTCCTCTCTCTCCTCCTCCTCCTCTCTCCTCCTCCTCCTCTCCTCTCTCCTCCTGTCGTGTGTTTGTTGCGTTAGTTTCAGATTGGCTCAGTTTTACAGATGCTCCTCAGACTCTTGTATGAAAAGCTCTTGTGCTGATGGTGTAACTGCGGCTCGTCCCCCGAGAGCCGCGGTGCTATTAACCCCAACACTGCAGTTTGTCTACGGCATTAACCCCATTATCCAGGTCCTCTCCTCCACAACTCAATCTCTCCACTCTCTCTATCCCTCTCCATCTCTCTCCCTTCCTCCATCTCTTGCTTTCTGCACCCTCCCTCCCTTTCTCTCCTCTTCACTCATCTGACTCTTTCTCACACTCTCTGTCTCTTCCCCTCTGCCTCTCGTTCTCTCTCTGTCCTCCTCTCTCCCATCCCTCCTCCTTTCTCTCACGCTCTCTACTCTTCATCTGTCTGTCTCTCCTTTCCATCCCTCTTTTTCTCGCTCATACTCTCTCTCCTCTTCATGTATCTATCTCTCACTCTTGCTCGCTCTCCTTTCCATCCTTCTATACCTCTCTATTACTCTCTTCTCCATCTCACTACATCTCTTTCTGTCTGTCTCTCTCCATCTGTTTCTCTCGTTGACTGTCTCTCTGTCTTTCTCTCTCTGTCTCTCTCTCCCCCTCCCTCTTGTCCTCTATTACACTTCATCACAGCTATCACATCCCTCTCTCTCTTTCTGTGTCTCTCTCCCTCTCTCTCTTTCTCTGTCTCTCTCCTCTCTTTTTCTCTCTGTCTCTCTCCTCTCTCTCTCCCCCTCTGTCTTTCTCTGTCTCTCTCTCTCTCCCTTCCCTCTCTCTCTTTCCCTCTCTGTCTCTCTCTCTCTTCCCCTCTCTCCCTCCTTCTGTTTCTGTCTCTCTCTTTCCCTCTCTCATGTCACTTTAAATTTTCTTACGACACTGGAAATCAAAATGTCCGACTTTTCTCAACTTTTGTGCCTAAAATGCAAATCCACGGATGTGTTTTACTGTTATTCTATTTATTTAATTATTTAACTTCTATATACTGCACTAAATAACAAATATACATGTGTAAGTCACCGTACCAGAATAAAACAGTTTTCTGTGAGAGTGAACTGGATAAATATTGCCCAAACTGTGGCCCGGGGGCTAAATGTGGCCCTCAGACCAATTTTTCTTGGCCCTCAAGCCCAGGTGAATTGTCCCATTTTACCTTAAACAGAACTTTTTACTGCATGTTTCTGAAAATCTACTTTAAAAAGCCGATATCAAATATTTACTGTGTCGCACTGAGGATGTAGCATGAATAAAGGTCGAGTTGTTCGGTTTAACTTGTAATAATGACACAGATTTGAAGTATTCACTGTATTTGTGACCAGTCGATGTCCCTCAATCGACCTTTAGCTTTGTCTGTGTTTTTATTTGTGGCCCTTAATGAGAAAAGTTGGGACACTCCATCTTTCATTTATTAAAAAACAGAAAGAAAACCCTCCCCAAACGACTTAAAAACACAGATTTTCTCCAGGATTGGTTTTACAAGTTCACCCCCCTCCTTCTCCGCGGCGGGTCCCAGAGGTGCTTTCAGTTTAACGAGCCTGGATATCTGTTTCCTAAAATCAATCGAGTGTCTTAAACGAACATCCCCGACCATCTGCTCTGGGGCCCCGCTCAAACGGTGCCGGGGTCCCTGTGTTTGTGCCCGGCGGGACCCCCCCCTGTGCCTGGGTAAGCGTGTGTGAGGCGGGGGGGTGCCTCCGGGGCTGGTCTGGGGCACTTGGCACCTCTCCCCCGGCCCTCTGTTGCTCCTCTGTTTGATTAATCTCTAAATCTGCGTGACACATGGACTCGGAGGTGCCAGAGAAAGTGAAGTGCTGCTAATCCTGTTAGCGACTGTTAGCGCGGGTGTTGTGCGCGTGCTAACGAGTCGATACTGTTGACGATCTCGAGGTTCAGACGACGTCACAACTGTCGCCCAACGATATTTAACACAGACGGGGGAAGATAAAATGAAGATCGTTAAAATCTGAACTGTTTTTGCTCCCACCTCCTCATTTTAGAACTAAATTCCCATTGATTTTTCTAAGACTTTCCAAACAAAAATGAATATTAAAAGTTAGAAAGTTCGCGCGGGCGTAATCAGCTCTGAGGTAACTAATGACAACAGGACCTACGCATGATTTTATCTCAAATCTGTTTCTGAAACTTTATAAATCTGCAAGTTATTGAAACATTTCCCTGAATCTTGAGTTTTAAATCTGCTTTTTAGACTTAAAACATCCTCGTTATGGATATTAGATAGAGCTCTCTGTCTGTCACTCTCTCTCTCTTTACCCCTTCTCTCTCGTTCTCTCTCTCTGTCACTCCCTCTCTCTCTTACTTTCTCTCTCTCTCTGTGACTCCCTCTCTCCCTTCTCTCCATCCTTTTAAAGTATCAAACATTATTTTTCAGTTTGAGATCAAAGATCAAAAAACAGTGTAGTATCGGTTCAGCTCCAGTTTTTTGGAGCAGAGGCTGACCACATGTAACAAAATTTAGCTGATGATTTTTATAATTACGAACATGTATATTGCGCCATAAAAAGTAATCATGATTATCAGTTGACCTAATAATCTTCTTAAATGGCAAAAACCCATAAAGTTTACAAAATATTCATATATTTAGTGACTTTATATCAATAGACTTTAAAATGTTTGTATCGTTCTTGGCTCAAACCACATATAAAGTCGATTTCGATACTAAGGAACAGACTCGATACCGATTCTGACACTGTGATGATAATAAAAAACTCTTTATTCATCAACATTATCTTGTCTATGTGTCTTATACTTGTTCTGATCCAGCTCAAAATCCTTCTAAAGCTTCAGGAAACGTTCATTTCTGTCCTGTGAACGTGACTTTCTAGTCTGGACACCTGCTCAGTCCTACTTTTAACATTGATTAGTATCTGATTTTCAGTATTTAACTTGTTCATAACCTCATTTGTACTGGAAATCGTAACCTCACAGCCAGAATTGCTTATTGCAGTTGAACAGAGAATGTCCTGCTTTGTCTGAATGTAATTAAATTTGAGCCGTTTCTTCAGTGCGTCTGGGGCAGTGACAGTGACTCGTCTCCAGATCTTGAGCTCGTCTTCGTCAGGACTAACTTAGATTTAGGATTTGACTTTTTGTGCGTGTTTTGGGTCATACAAGAAATGTGTATCTGACCAAAACTGCGCTCACAAGAGAACAACTGCACAGGAGTTCATGCAAAAACAAAGTAGGAAACTGTATTTTATATGAAGTAAGCACATTAAAATAACTTCTTTGACTAACTTCTTACATATCGTGCTGCTGCTGCTGCTGTTGTCTCATATAAATCCCTTAAATCGAAATAAAACGAGTCGATTTAGTACCAACTTTTGTGTAAGACTCCATCGAACCCGCTGATCCGAAGGTTGGTGGTTCGAATCCCAAGCGGTCACACAAGTTGGCGATGCAATTCCAGCTTCCACAGATGAAGACTGCTGTTGTGTCCTTGGGCAAGACACTTAACCCACCTCGCCCCAGTGTCTGTGTAAATTAGTGTATGAGTGTGTGTGTGAAAGGGTGAGTTGTACCTGGATGTAAAGCGTTTTGAGTGGCTTGAACATAAAAAATTAAAAAAAACTGTTAAAAATAAACCTTTAGACGTTTCAGCAGGTCTCAAACAATAATGACACAAGACTTTTGGGTGGGAAAAGCGCTTAGTAAAAACAGATAAACGTGACCATCCATCCATTTTCTTCCTCATATCCGGGGCCGGGTCGCAGGGGCAGCAGTCTAAGCAGGGACTCCCAGACTTCCCTCACCCCAGACATGTCCTCCAGCTCCTCCGGTGGGACCTCAAGGTGTTCCCAGGTCAGCCCAGAGACATAGTCCCTCCAGTGTGTCCCAGTCTTCTCCGGGGCCTCCTTCCAGCGGGACATGCCTGGAACACCTGCCTAGGGAGGCCTCCTGAGCAGATGCCCGAGCCACCTCAGCTGCTCCTCTCGACGTGGAGGAACAGCAGCTCTACTCCGAGCTCCTCCTGTGTGACCGAGCTCCTCACCCTGTCTCTAAGGGAGCGCCCAGCCATTTCAGCCACTTGTATCCACGATCTTGTCCTTTCGGTCATTCCCCAGAGCTCATGACCATAGGTGAAGGTAGGAACATAGATTGACCAGTAAATCAAGAGCTTTGCCTTTCGACTCAGCTCGACCGATACAGCGACCACATCACGGCAGACGCTCGTCAACCTCACGCTCCATCCTTCCCTCACTCGTGAACAAGACCCGAGATACTTGAACTCCCCCACTTGAGGCAGAAACCCCCCATTCAACCAAAGAGGACGAGCCACCTTTTTCCAATCGAGAACCACGGCCTCGGATTTGGAGAAGCTGATTCAAGCCATTTTAATAAACCAAAATCTACAATCAAATTCAAAATGAGAGAAAAAAAACTACAACTTTCGGTGTCCAAATGTTGACGCCGTCCTTGTTTCAAGTTTTCAAGCCCAGATCTCTGTAAGTTGCACCGATTTGCCTAAAGACACTCACATTTCTATGATCTTGTCAGTGCTGTGGCAGTTAGAACAAAACGTGTGGCACATTATAAATCCCACATTAGTTAAGCCTCCTCTGGTGTCTTTGTGCTTGTATTCCCTATCCTCCTCGTCTCCCCCGTCTCCCCCCCGTCTCTCCCTCCTGCAGTAATTACTCTCCGCTCAAAGACAAACCTGTCAATCACACGTTCAGCTGTCACGTCCCTTTGTCTCCACATCTCACTCTGCCCCGGTTCAAACAGAGCTGTCACCGCTACGTCATGTTTACTGTTTCTGGGTTTAAAACATGTTCTACAAGTCGAAAAAGAATTACGGCGAGAAAATGACAAAACCGAGAATGGCACGAGGATACGGTTCATCTGACAAGTGCAATTTTATCCAAGTCGCTTTTGAGGAAATTAGCTAAAAGACTTTAAATATATTGTACTTAAAGGAGTGACAGTGGATACAATACGCTCAACTCTGCTTTGTAGTACTTCAGTGGAATATTCCGGAGTGTAATATGTTTTGAAAAGGGGGGATTTCTTTCCTGTCGGCTTGTGTTTTGCCATAAAGTCTGTCGTTTTTGTAAGTTGAAGACGATGAAGCCTGAATTCTGAAGACGAACTGCTCAAAATGGCTGCCCCGTTTTGACTTTTCTTTAAACTTCGATGACGATTTTGGTATTTCCCTTCATAGTACCGTCTTATGATCACTGGGTGTACATCTAAACTTTTTTATTTTTTTTATTTAACCTTTATTTAACCAGGAAAGTCCCATTGAGATTTATTCATCTTTTCTTCAAGGGGGCCAAGACAGCAGCAGTTACATCACCCACTGACATTTCAACACATCACAAAATAGATTCTTAAAAGAAATTACAAATCATAGACTTAATTTCCAAACCTTTCAACATAGATTTGAACTGAAGTATTGAAGTAAAGTCAGTTCTTGTAATTTCGAGACTTTTTTTGTAAATTATTCCACGTCGAACATGCTGAAAGAATGCAAAAAAGAAACATTATTCGACATTATAAGGAAGAGTTGGATGAGTTTAAAGGTTTAGTGTTGTTGTGCCTAAAGAAAGACCGAACTACAGTCAAATACTTCGTTTAGTAACATTAAACAATCTTATTAACAAAGTGGTTATGGACTTAAAGCCACAGTATGGAACTTTTTAGGCAAAGGATTGACTAAAATGAAGTGTGCGTTGAAAAAAAAAACATATGTTCGTACTGCATCTCCGCAAACCTGACTCGTACTTCGCCTTTACTTCTGCTTATCTCCATGGAAATGTTGTTCCTTTGGCCATAATGTTCCACAGTATGACATAATACCTGTTTATCGCCATGGAAACTGCTCCGAAGTACGGCTTTAACTTCCTGTTTCTGTAGAATCGCGCAGGTGACGCCAGCTCCAGAAAGTTACACACTTTGCCTTTAATCAAAAATAAAAGAATATGCTCGTGCTTTACCTAAAATGTTCCGCAGTTTGGCATTAAACTGATATAAATCTATGCAGACAAGACGTTAGCACATCCACACGGAGTTACACGTCAGATCTGTGGAGAGGCGAGCCCACTCAGAGTAAAAATGCAACAAAAACACCTGGAATTGAATAAACGCAAGATATAAACCACTGTACAGTCTTACTACTATCTTCTTTTCTATGTTTTTCTTTCTTCTTCGTGTGTCCTGCTCCTCGCCCCTGGTATAAAATCGAGGTTTGACTCTTGCCTCTTTCCTTTACAAATCAGTTTTAGGAAGAGGTCAGTCGTCCATTGGTATCCATAATGTTAAAGCGTCCTCTCTTTTTTTACATCTGTGCTGATCATATTTTATTGGTATTTAAGTTCATATTTAGCCGTCTTCTTTCTTGTTTAGCGTCGGCTGGATGGGTAGCGCCACATGTTCATTAAGTTTTGTGCTTTTGTGGAGCTGAGATTCAAGTTCCCGCAGAAGTCCACCGGTCACTCACTCATATTTGTATTCTTTTTTTCTCTCTCTTTTCCCCTTTTCTTTTTTTCCTTCAACAGAATAGGAAGCATAAACAAAGCGGTGGGACAAGTTGACTCCTTTTCGAGCTCGTATAAGAACAGTTTGTGAGATGTGCTTAGGTGTAACTGCTCCAAATAAATACATTTGGAGCATGAAAAATGAAAAATAAAATAAAATCATGGACAACAAGTGAAATTATCCAGCTAAGTTAGTCCTGATTAGTCTTTTTACGACCTAAAATTTCAAACTTGATTTTGATACAAAGGAATTGACTCGATTCTTGATACTTTTAGGAACTGACTCGATTCTTGATACTGATTTTTTAGGAATTGACTCGATTCTTGATACTGATTCTGATTCCATGATGATAATAAATAATAATAAAAACACTTGAATTATCAGTAGCTAAAATGCACAGAGCCAAAAGGAAAACTGTCCTTAGTGATCCGTGTTTACGCTGTTCTGATGTTGCTGTTATTCTTGTTGTATATATCTACCTTTAAGTATTTTATTTTATTTTTAAGCATATATTTTTTTACTTTATACATGCCCTTATTTGTATTTATCCAGTGTTTTATGTTGCACGTTTTCATCGAAGTAAGTTCCTAGTTTGTGAGCTGAGGTCACTGACAAAGGCAATAAAAGTCTGAAAGATTCTTCCGATTCTTCCGATTCTTCCGATTCTTCTGATTCTTCCGATTCTTCTGATTCTTCCGATTCTCATTATGGAGTAAAACCTCATTAGACCTGGATAATGTCAAATAAGCAAAGTTCAACAACTGATTATAAGTGGAAGAGATTTTATAATGTAAATATACTGTAAATTAAAAGGTAAACTGCAAAGCTGTAGGGGGCCTTTAATTAATTTTAAATAAATATTAAAATAAAATAAAATAAAATAATAAAAATAATATAGTAATAATAAAAAATAATAATAATAATAATAATAATAATAATAATAATAATAATAATAATAATAATAATAATAATAATAATAATAATAATAATAATAATGTAAGAAAATATTTTGAGACTTTTGACAGTCCTAGTCCTGACCAAGCCTACAGCTCAAAGTCTGGAGATGTGTCACACTCTTTTCTTGACGGGTTTCCTTAACGACATTAAAGGATGTGTCAAATGCAGAGGATAAATTTCCCTACAGGGGCATTAATGTGTAAAATAACCTTCCTGCTGCACTGCCTGACCACCAGCCCCTTCTGCAAGAGTTTACTGCTTCCTTTGTCGATTCTGCAGAAATCCACTCTGTTTCTCAGTCTTTTGTGTTGTTTTTGTCCTTTTTTACATGTAAGCAGCCATGTTTGTTTTAACTCGACGGGACAGTGTGTCTCTCTGATTGGTCAGTCACACCTTTTCGAATCGGGGAGACACGATACAGCTCCAGTCCCACACATCTTTGTAAAGTTTTGCCAAATCACTGTGCAACTGGCTCACCAAGACTGCAGCGAACATGAAAAACATCTCGCTCATTAAAGTCGTGAGTGAATATAGATGCAAATTAATTTAAGGGAGTCAAGGCTGGTCAATAGCGGTCAAACAAATCATTTATTTATTACGTATTTGTTATTTAAGTGCCCTTACACTGAGCGCCTGGAGCTATCACAGCCCACCACTCCCCGTCGCAGACACAGTTACTCCTGCAGGGGTCTCTGGGCTAATAGGGTTAATTGTCATGTAAAAACCATCTCTGCAGCCAGTCACTCAAACTCGCCACATTCACTGCCTCTTCTGCCCTCCCCTGGGACCCCCCCCCCCTTCCCTACTAATACTAATACCCCCAAATACCCCCCTCCCTCTGCTCTTCCTCCCTCTCCTCCCCACAGATGGCTCTTTTCCCTTGGCTCGGGCCCTAGACTATGGCGTTCGGATGTATGTGTGAATCTGGCATCGCCACTAGAGGCTTGGCTGTCGACAAGGTTGCCCCCTTTCGCCTTCTAATTAATTTACTATTATAGAGCACCTGTTTGCGGATAGATAGAGCTTCGAGGGAGGGGAGGGGGCCGCAGACATGAGACCTCTGAAATGGAGAGAGGGATAGAGGAGGAGGAGGAGGGGGTGGATGGACAGATGAGGTGAAAATAAATGGCAATGAGCATAAATAGTAGAAACAGGAGAGAGGCGGGGGCGACTCAAAGCGGTTTCAAGTGATTATACTAAGGCCGGGCTTTGATCATGGTTAAAATGGAAATATGTTTTGTGCGATGGGGGGAAGCGGTTCAGCTCATTACGTTGGCTGTGTTGTGTAAAAGAGTACACGCATGTTTTAGACGCTCAGAGTTCAGAGGATGTGCGACGCAACTATTTAAAACCCCATAACCCTGCACACTCTGAGATCGAAACGTCACTTAAAGATGATATACTGCGTAAAACTGACTCTCGTGAGCTTTTTTATCAGTCTGTCTGCATCTGCAAAGCTCAAAATGCTCTGTTCCACCTTGTGATGTCACGAAGAGGTAGTTTTTTTTTTAAGATAACAGCTGCGTTTTAGCTTTAGTTCTGTAGAAATAGGTAATTCCAGGGCTGAAATAATCACTTCCTGTATTACCACATGACATCACAAGGTGGAACAGAGTGTTTTCTGCAGGGTTTGAGTATTAAACATGTGTGAATGAAACAAAACACAACTCCAGGTGTGTTTTTGAGGTGGTAACACCATTAAAACATGGCTTAAATCTTACAAGAGTCAATTTTGTGTAATATAGGACCTTTAAATAAAACATTTGACTTGTTTGAGAGAGAAAAACATTCATTTTCTTACAAACCATACCATAAAAAGCTATATGTTGCCTCAAATATCATGAAAAAAGTTATGATTTTTTCAGTACTAAGCTCTGAATTCTGCACGGACCAAAAAACTGATCTCTGACTCGTCCACAGCTAAAATAATCGTTCGTTTCAGCCCTAATTGCGTTGAATCTCTCGCTCCTTCCCTTCCCTTTATGTCAATCTCTTTCTACCAAACTTTGGAAAACTTTACCATTTACCCATCCATGTTCTGATGCACTTTGAGTCTAAAACTGCCTGAAAAGACGTTAATTTGACTCCCAATGCTTATCTGACATCCGCTCTCCCACAGCCCCACATGATCTGTCAATCAACCCGGCGCTACGGCAACACGTCACGCCAGACTTGAATGCACTTTAATTAAGCACGGCTCCTTCCATTCGCCCGAACCAGTAAAATAAAGCATCAACGATACACGCGAAATTGGGCTCCCAGTACTGGCTATAGACTTCATTAGTTTCCAGCCCGGTGCGTCGCTGGATTACCATAACTCGTCACCCGTGAAACTGCACAATACAATTTTCTGCTTGTAGGAAAGAAGAAAAAAAAGTGGAGGAGTGGAGGAGACAGAGGAGGTGTGTGGTTACTGCTACCTGTATGTTTTTCTAATGAACGCCACGCTGAACTAATATAAACATGTCGAAGGGGCGGATTGGCGGATCGCACCGGGAGAGATGGCTGTCGAGAGTAAATAAATGAGAGGTTTTTGATGAGGCGATGAGCGCGATACGACGAGCAGCCGGTGGTTATAGTGACGTGGGATGTATTAAGACGGAGCGTAATGGTGTTTATTGGCGTTACAGATGTCATAATGTCAAAATGCGCCGGGACAACTGTTGTGACGGATCGCCTGGGCTCTGGAGCAAACACCTTCGATACTTTATGAAGATGTGAGCGTGGTTCTGATGGATGAGGTGATTGGCGGGTGGATTAGCCGATCTGGGGCACACGTGCAGGGGTTTTGAGGGGGCGTTAGCCTCCTCTAGAAAGGCCACTGCTCTCCCATAGCTCCCCCAAAGATTTTTCCTCATTTTCATAGCAGTCTCGACTAAAAATGTTCAAAAGGCAACCGCAGAGAGTTCAAAATGAGACTAAAATACAATGAAAAACTCCATACTAAGTTTTTTATGGGTCTGAAACTCGAAAAGTGCATTGTCCGTCGCTGTCTGTTAGAAGAGAACAGCCCCGAGTGAAGTTTATCTATACTTCAAAAACTGCCAGAACACCTCATCTGCTTGATAAATATTGATACTGGAACATTTAATCCCAGATCACATAATGCAAAAGGCTAAAAACTGAGACGAGAAAAAGGCTTTTAGCTGTTTTGCTTCACAAAAATGGAAAACACTCCAAGGAAAAGCAAAAGTGGACACGTTGGTGACACAATCGCCATTTAATAATATGACCTGGTCCTGTTTTTGATGTTTTCTATGGACTTTTATTGACTCTTTCGCTTGTTTTTTTCTGTTTGTAATGTATTTTAAACAGGGTACCCATGAAAAAGTGCTCTCATTGCCATTTGCTGACTGCTTCCATCGATTAGGACTGCAGCTTACAATTACTTTTTAAATTCTGGTCAGTCAAACGATTATTTCGATTGTATTTGGCGACTTTTTAAATAGATTATCAGCTGAATAAATGTAGAAATATGGGGATTAAGTGGTAAATGGTCACACTTTTCTACCTTCAAGTCAGTCAAAGCGTTTTACATCGAGGAACCACCCATTCACACAGCGGGATTTGAACCGCCAACCTTTGGATCAGAGGATGAAACCTCAACCAACTGAGCTTCTGTCAACCCACAGACTCCTGAAGGCTCCTGAGAGCTATTATCAAATCAAAATATCACCAATAAAACACACTTTTCATTGTAAAAAAAAAGTCTCCTACTATCCTCAAAATACGATTACGACTATACGCTACTACGATTATCTGATTAATCGTTAAAGCTCTAGATTCGATCACGATTAATGAGAACCGTTGTGTTTTCCATCCTCGCCCCGCTTCTGTTGAAACATGAGGATTAAGTGGTAAATGGTCATACTTTTACGTCTTCAAGTCACTCAAACGTTTTACATTAAGGAACCACCCATTCACACACACATTCAAGAGCGGGATTTGAACCGGCAACCTTCGGATCAGAGGACGAAACCTCGACCAACTGAGCTTCTGTCAACCCACAGACCCCTGAAGGCTCCTGAGTGCTATTATCAAATCAGAATATCACCAATAATACACACTTTTTGCGTCTGTTTAGTCCAGATAATGAACGACGACTGTACGATTATCTGATTAATCGTCGCAGCCCTAGATTCGATCACGATTAATCTGGAGAACCGTCGTGTTTTCCGCCCTCGCCCCGTTTGCTCTGATAAAACCGTGTGTGCTTTAAATGAACCGCCGCTGTGTGTTGACTCTGTGCCTGGAGCGGGGCCGGCGCTGGAGCTGTGCCCGCTCAGTATTGACCCATTAGTTGGGCTTGGCTGCTTCTTTTCTTCACCGACATGCGCTCGCACTTTGAAATCTAAGCATGTGTACACGGCCACCAGCGAGCAACACGCACGAGAGAGGCAGAACTATCGATTTATTTATTTTGTTGAAATGAGCCGTCCCAGATCATGTTATGTAGAGCAGCTGTGTTAAATCTGGTAAATACATTATCTTTAAACGGCACAAATTAAACTCTGATCTATTTAATAATGTTTCCTCAACACAAACAGACCTGGAGTTGTGTTTTGTTTCATCACACATGTTTAACACACAAACCCTGTATATTTGAGGCTCTGTTCCACCTTGTGATGTCATCATGTGGCGATACAGGAAGTGCTCAAGAGTATTTTTAAATTCCATACAGCTCCACTCTGGATCATTTAAACTCTGGAATTTCTGATTTCTACTCAACAAAAGTTAGAGGTTGACTTGAAAACCACCACGTCATGACATCACAAGGTGGAACAGAGCGTTTTGAGCTTTGGAGATGTTACAGACTAATAATAAAGTGTTACTCAAACATGTGGGAATGAAACAAACACAACTCCAGGTCTGTTTTTGAGGAGGTAACAGCATTAAAACATGACTTAAACCTCACAAGAGTCAATTTTGCGTCATATAGGAGCTTTAAAGGTGCACTACGTAACATTTGGTGGGAGGGTTTCCATGGAGATGTTATACTTAGCCTGGAATGAACCTTGATATGGCATTAAACAACACCTTGACAAGCAGGTGATGCCATTTATGGTTCATAATCAGGTTCTGGTAGCATGTGTAGAGTTTTTACTTAACATTTTATGAACATGAGTCTCAAGATACAAAGTTGAACATGTTAAAATCAAATACAGCTTTTACAGATGTCGATTATAATGCTGATTTATTCTTAAATACAGAAATATCGGACGTGATGGTCAAGTTGCTGTTTGTTGTTTTGGTTCTAAAGATGATTCAGTGGTAACGTCTAGTTAGTTTAAACCTAAAATGACTCTCTCTGATGTGAATGGTCTCTTCCTAAACCCCAGCACATGCAGACAGTCATGACTCAGTGCTAGTGCAGCCGTTGCAGCTCAGTGACTGACATGAGGCCTGTCCATAAACTAAGAATGAAAAAAGCTTGTATGTGCAGGTTTAGGCACGTAGGGTTGTCGAAAATCTGATGCTAATCGATGCTAAAACTAGTATCGAAACTAGATCCTCCTTTGCTACTAAAAACATCACATTCACAGGACAAAAATGAACGTTTCCTGAATATCTTGAGCTGTATCAGAACAAGTTTAAGACCAGATAGACTATTATGGACCACTATGAACCTACTGAGATATTACACAGATATAAGACGCATGGGAATATAACAGGAAGTACCATGATGTAATGTTGGAAATTACATTATATTATCGATTCTTTTTAATTATCACGAAGGTATCAGGATCAGTATTGAGTATCGAGTACGCTATATTCCTCAGTATCGAAATTGTGTCCTCGCTCATCATTATAGACCACATATAGCCACATCCTTCTAGTTATTTCCCCACGCTGACTTGTAGACAAACACATTCCCGCCACATTGTTCTAACTCCTCCTTCACCCACTTACAAAAAAACCCTTTAATCCCACAATTTGTACTTGAAACGCTCAAATCTAATTCCACCCGAAACGCCGAAGACCTTCACGAGCAGCTGTTGAGCGCCTAATATTTATTTTCTCACTTTCGCCTCGGTCTCATTTCCACATCAATGGCGGCGTGTGCGTGTGTGTGCGAGCATGTGTGTGTGTTCTCGGTGTGTACTTCTGCGTGTGTGCGTCTGTGTACCCAGGTGATTACAGTCATCCCCTCTCTCTCTCTACTTACCTTGGGCCCGAACAATAGAAGTGCATGAATAGCGGCTGCCTGCTCGCTCGCTCACGTGCTACCACTATTATAATGGGTTTTGCGTTGGGGAAAGACATATAGAGACAATGCATGCGGCGCGGGCTGGATAATTACAGGCCTAATCTTACTATGCAGATGGTTTCATTCACGGCGCGGGGGAGTTCTTCAGGGAGAACCAGGATGACATAAAGAGTATAGGTTGCAATATATTAAGTGTAATATAGGCTTAGTGCGGTTGGTGTGGTTCTGGTGGCACCAAGTGACACGTGGTGATGTGAAATTATAGTTTATGCTGCATTTGAACAGAAAAAACTGGGGGAAAGGCCGGGGTTGTGGGTGCAGAGAGGGGCGGCCGGCGTAGTGCTGAGAAAGTAAATGTACAAAGTATACAGTAGGAACAAGAACGAGGTTGTCTAAGGTGGTGTATTTCTGTTTCGTTGCTGTTTAGGACAAGCTAGTATCGATATTAAAAGAAATTGAGCTGTCCTGAATAGCTTTAGAATGATCTTGAGCTGTATCTGAACAAGTACAGTGTGGCCCAAAAGTCACTGACGGCTGAAAAAAATTCGTAACTCTTTTGTTTCTAAATGTTTTTCTTTTATTTTTTCAGAGCATTTAGAACGACCCTTCTGACATTAATCTGAGCAAATACAGCACCGAGGAACGAACCCTCATTGTACAGTGGTACTTTGAGTCACATGGGTCAAATTCAAAAACCCAGCGGTGTTACCATCGACATTTTAATACCAGAGATGCCCCAAGAGTAAATGCCATTAAAGGAATAATAAGTGTTTTTCAAACACAGGGGGCAGTATGTAATCTCCACAGACCTGACTCGTCCTGATTTCATCTTAAAGAAAAGGTGTTTGTGAATAAACCTCAGACAATAAACGACTTAAAATGTAACATCGAGGATCAAATAAGAGCCATAAGCCTGAAAATGCTTTAAATGTTCTGTAAAGTGTGTTGGATCGGGCTATTCAGTGTGAAAACCAAAATGGTGGACAACGTTATTTTAAAAATTAGGTCATTTTTACTTCCCCTAGTTTAAGTAGTGATAAGTTCAAGTGTAAGTGAACAATTATAACCGTTTATACTGACAAAAATCTGGGAAGGTTCAGTTTACCTACTGCTAAAATTTGGTGAGTATAACTTAAGAATTATAGGAGCTACTGAAGATTTAAAAGTGTCAGTGACTTTTGGGCCACTCTGTATAAGACACATAGACTAGTATAACACCATGGACCACTATGAACCTACTGCACACTGAGGGATTATACAGATATAAGGACACATGGGAATATAACAGAAAGTACGACCATTTAATGTTGAAAATCACATTCTATTGTCTAAATAAAAAGTGTTTTTGTTAGACAGCTCTATAAATTCTTGGTCAACAAAAGAGTTTCACTGGCAATCAGTTACTTGGCTAAAGGAGAATGTGGCAAAAACTAGGGGTGTCCAAAGTCTGGCCCGAGCCAAATGTGGCCCTCAGACCAGTTTTTATTGGCCCTCAGGCCTCCTGCTGAACCGGCCCAACTAATTATAAGCAGAACTTTTAACAGCAAATTAAACTATTTTTACCACTGTATCCTCAAACATCACGTTGTTTGAGGATACAGTGGTGATACAGACCTAAAATAAATGTGTTTAAGCCTTATTAATCCACAGCGGCTCTGTCAAAACTGTGTTTAAAGCTCCGCACTGTATTGATCACAGGTCTGTGGCCCTCTGCTTCAAATATGTTTTGAGATGTGGCCCTCGATAAAAAAAAGTTTGGGCACCTCTGATCTAAACAATTACGCCTTCACCATGTATCTGCACTCACAACACTACAGCTACACAGGAGTTTATACAAAATCAGCTGTTTAAACAGAAATGTACAATGAAATGGTGTGTTTATGTGTGAAAAAGTAGATTAACTGTGAAATCACCTGCTGACTTATACTATGCATTCTTCTGTCTGCTGCTGTCCCAAATAAACCCTTAAAAAACTAATTGGAATACTGTTCAATGAATGTATTAATCACATACTCAATTTGAACACCAGGGAGAACTCAGTATAAGTGAAAGTTACTGGAGGATTTAGCAACGTCACAATCACAATTTTACAATTATTGACAGACAACAGTGAAATCTTTCATTCACACTGTTACCGTTCATTCAGTATATGGCCAGATTTATGCCGAGAGTTGAAATGATTCTTATTGTTGCTTCTATAAATTGTCTCAAAAATAGAAGAAAAAAATGACATATCTCTGGGTTTCAAATGACATCGCGACGTTCTATAGGCCAGTAATATTTAATACAGATAAGAGGCAGCTAAAAATATAATTAAAAAGCAAATTTTCATTGATTTACAGTGACTTCTTGGGCCAATGATCAGGTTCAACATTTGTGAATTTATCTTTTGGATATTTCATGGTAAAATACAATGAAATCAATAGGAAACTTTGGCTTTTACCCCCATCTGTGAGTATGTTTATTTAAAGTGAACCAAGAAGCCTATTTATTTCAGCTCTTTATTTCACTGAAGAACAATCCCATCGCATACATCACTTCACAGACTTTACACGTTACATTTCACTGTAAATTAAACTCTTATTGTCCCCGAGGAAACCAAATACATAATTACTACACTCATATTTACATCTTTGAGGCCTGTTTGTGTGCGATTGCTAACTACTTACCGCTGTGCTCACTTTACCACGCTAAACCATCTCTGCGGAGTCACGATCAGTGTCTTTAGCTTGCGTTGCCAGATAGCGATAAGACGCCTTTGCTCCTAATTGAATCTGGACTAAACATTTTGGTTAAATTTTCTTCTTATTCCTTATTGTCTCGTAAGATTACCGAGCCACAACATTTGAAAACGGCGAGCGTGCTGGTGAAAGGGGGGAGGGAGTAGCTTCGGAAAACGCATTTAGCAGCCTGTTAATGTATGATGGGATAATTCTCCTCCTCTTTATGTCCAGTGTGTTCTTACCAGCTTCTCAACAGCTTGGCAAATGTTTACATCTGCTAATAGCAAGTGGGACTCTTCACTATTCAAACGCCAGTCCGGCTTTATCCTAATCCTGTCCCATCTCGATTCCACCAAAAACCCAAAGATTTTCTGTTTTTTTGTCACTGTAATTGCCTGCTTGTTAATTCCTCGTCAAGCTAAGATTTGGAGCGCCGTGCAGCCAGATTTTGTGGGAAGGAGGTCAACGAGGGACCAGTGGACAGTGAAGATTTTTGGGGGGCAAAGAGAAAAGAGTTTGGAAGTAAAGTCTGTTTTGGAATGATAAAAAGTGACAAATTTAAGTGTTTTGTTGTGGTGTTGTTGTACAGCAGAGCGATAATCAGGGAGGTGCGACGAGGAGCGAGGGGCGATGGGAAAAGTCAGAGCAAACTTTTAGCTGCTGTGTGGCCATTGAGTGAATACAGTATAAGCCTGCATTTCTACAGCACTTTTCTACCTCTTTTGGGGCAGACAAAAGGCTCTGCCAGTGAAGTGTGTTGCTCAAGGGCAGAATGAGGTGCTGAACACATTGAGTGGGCTGCACTGATTAGATGCTGCTGTTCCATGAAGCTGATCAAGTTTGAGAAAACACTCATCAGGCTCATGGTGATAGATCAGGGGTGGGCAAACTTTCTGACACACGGGCCACAGTAGCTTCTAAAATTTGACAGAGGGGCTGGGCCAGGATCTGTATATGTACATATCACATTAGAGATTTGACCTGTAACATGTAGCAAAGTATGAACAAATCGTACAAACTGTTTTCCTAATTCATTATTTTAAAAACTCGCCTTCAGAGAAAGTCTTGCTAGCTTTTGCTAATTTGAATACGAGCAAAAAACTTGCCTTGGACTTCAGTGACAATTATTTTGTTGTCCAGTCTGTATTAAATGCTTTCTCTGATAAGCTCATTTTTGCAGAAGCGAATAAAACGGAATAAAACAAGAGAATAAAACAAGAGAATAAAACAGTAATACACCCGAACAAGGCTGATGTAGCTGAAGTGTGTCCATCTTTTGGGGAAACGTTGGCATTACAGGGGAAAGGTAAACTGAACACGGTTTACTCTAAAGGGCCGTGTTGGTCCCCAGGCTGCAGTTTGCCCGTCCCTGTGATAGATGGTGATAGAGCACTTAGGCACAAACCTGAAGGTCTCAGGATTGATTCCCGTTCAGAAGTTCCGTCATTGTATCTTTAGGCAAGACACTTCACCCACCTTTCTAAGCATGAAAGTGTTGTGTGAGTGTTGGTGATTAGAGGGGCCAGTGGGATCAGTCTACTCCAGGGCAGCTGTGGTTACAACAGGAGCTTATCACACATCTGAGATAAATGAATAATGAAATGAAATGTAAAAGTGTCTTGGCTTTGGGCGTCTTGAAAGGTCCTATATAAGTCCAGTTATTACTATTACTGGTTATTATTATTATTATTATTAGTACACTGCCTGGCCAAAAAAAAATTCACCACCTGGATTTAACTAAGCAACAGGTACAAGCCTCCTGCAGTTGGTCAGGTCGAGGTTCAGCAACGGTCTGTGCTCAAAGACTGAGGTCAGCTGACTCCTGAATATACTGAAGGACCAGGTTATTCCATCAATGGATTGCTTCTTCCCTGATGACACGGGCATATTCCAAGATGACAACGCCAGGATTGATCGGGCTCAAATAGTGACAGAGGTTCAGGAGCATGAGACTCATTTTCACACATGGATTGTCCACCACAGAGTCCAGACCTTAACCCCACTGAGAGTCTTTGGGATGTGCTGGAGAAGCTTTGTGCAGCGTCAGACTCGACCAATGCAACAGATATTGGTGAAAAATTAAGCAACACTGGAAATAAATCTTGTGACATTGCAGAAACATATCGAAAACAATGCCACATCTAAAAGTGGAACAGCCAAATATTAGAGTGTGTGACCTTTTTTGTGGCCAGGCAGTGTATTAACACCCAAAAGACAGTGGAGATGATGGTGGACTTCAGTAAAGTCACAGCCCAACCTCGCCCGGACTGACTCCCCCATCACCACCATCACCAGCATCACTGAGGACCTGCGAGCCCACCGTCAGCTCCGTCATCAAGCCCAGCAAAGGATGTACTTCTTGTGGCAGCTGAGGAAAAGCCAGGTCAACAGGTCAACTGTGATCCACAGTTGACCTTTGTCACCCTGGATGGACACGGAACAAGAACAGTTTCTTCCTGTCTGCCGTTGGACTCATGACTCAACAACACCTGGAATTTATGAATGAAGCTATTACTGTTTTGTTCATATTCATATTTTTTTTATCGTATACGTACAGTTATATTTTCTATTTTGAACACTGCATCTTTATATCCTTTTTTTCATCCTCGTTTTATGTCGCAGCGTATGAACAAAGCACATTTCCCGTTGTTGAAATTTGTTCTCCAGTGTCAATCAAGCCTATTTCCAAACAAACGAGTGTTACTATTACAGAGACCTCGACATGCAACGGGCAAAATGTCTATACTTTTATTACAGAGAATAAGACGACGTTCATATCACCACTTTCATTTCCTCAATGAAACACAATCTGTATGTGTTTGCCTTGTAATGTTCCAGTGCTATGAACCCAATCTCTGTCCCTCTAACAGCTCTATCATACGCCCGATAACTGCGCCTGATTTGATCCTCTCTTCTGTCTGCTCCGGGATCCTTTCCAAAACTAATTTTCTCTGCCACTTTCCCCATTCTTTTCTGCACACCTGTTAGCGCCCCCCGGAGGATCTAACCAAACACTGAACCGCGGATGGGCTAGAACAATCAAACCGCATTCGGATCTAACGTGGCCCAGCTGCTTCGCCCATCAATGCAATTCAAAACCAAAGCACGGAACTAGTACGACTCTTCGGTATCAGGCGCTCGTGGTGCTGTTTACCGTCCTCTGCTGTCATTAAAGAGCTTTGATGAAGGAACGCCGGTCAAAAACAAAGTATTGTTACCACATGATGAGATGGATTGTGTTTTTGTACTGAAGATTGCCGATGAAGATTGTCAAAGGTGTCAGCCATCTTTGCGTCAAGGAGTTTTGTAGTGGAAGTGTAGCGAAGTGAAGAGTTTTTGTGGAGTTTGTCAAGAAAAGTAAAACGCAGATTAGCAGGACGGGTTGGGTGTTAGAATTGGAAACTTTGTGTTTTATGGGAAATGGTATTAAATTTCTACGAGGTATTAGCTGCTAACACAATGCTATACGGTGGTCCTTCGATTATCGTGGGGGTCACGTTCTAAAAATAACCCGCAAAAGGCGAAATCCGCGAAGTATCAGCTTTATTTTTTACATTATTCTACATGTTTCTTGGCTGTAAAACCCCTCACCACACACTTTATACACTTTTCTCACACAAGCATTAACATTTTCTCACATTTCTCTCTTGTTTAAACTCTCTCAAAGTTCAAACCTTCGTCGGTGCCTTTGTCGGTGCAGAACGTTTCATCGACATTGTGGGTTTTGTCGGGGAGAAAACTTACAAACATACAGCACTTCAGAGTCACACTGATCCAACATTTATGTAAATGTGTCTGACACATTCTGTACTGTACAGGAGACACGGAGGAGACTGATGGACAATGGTCTACAGTCCCTCCCAATCAGAACACAATCAGTCCCTCAGCCAATCAGGACGCAGAACACAAATGGTCTTCATCCCTCTGTAATCAGGACGCAAAACAACCATGGTCTAAGCCTGTCAGGACGCAAACACTGCACTCAAATCAGGACACAGAACACAAAGCAGGTTCATACTGTCCTGTAAAACTGCACTAAAAATAAGTGAAACCGCAATATAGTGATGGACAACTGTATTCACCAAAAACAGCGTATTACGTTTCATAAGTTTCACTTTTGTTTTTGACGATGTGGGTCTCTCCTCGCTTTGCTCTCTGTGCTAAGTCACTCCCCTTCAGAGCGCTAACACAATCAGCTGCAATCCGCTAATGAAACTCCTGCACATCACACCAGGTTTGTGAAGTTGTAGTTTACAGTTTTGCATCATATTTTTGTACATTTATGGAGAGTTGTCGTGTGGGAGCGTGGGTGATGTAGGCTTGGGGGCGGAGCTTTGGACACAGAATCTTACAGTTAACTGAATGTTCCACAGAATGGCATTAAACCACTGAGACAAGCAGATGACCCCCACCAGGCCAAGTTATAGGTCAGATCTGTGGAAAGGCAAGAGCGCATTTTTGAGCAATATAAACACCTGTAATTTAATGAATGAATTAAAGATCGAAAAGTTAAAAGTCACATTGTGGGACATTCCAGGCAAAGCACTAGCATCTCCATAGCGACAAGCAGGTGGTGTAACCCTCACCAGAAGTTACATGGGTTTGAGAGTAATGATCATGAGGGCTTGTTATCATTATTGTTAATACAAAACTAATTATTCTATCTTTTAAATGGCGAAAAGTGATTGGATGCATTGGATTTGTTGAAAAAAAAAAGTACTCAAAATGGCGGCTATAACAGGAAGCAGAAAACCCATGAATAGAGAGGCTTTAAGAGGAGACCAGTCTGAGTTCATCCATTACAGCAGGTCCTGACCTCTGCTCAGGCTCAGCTCATCCAGACTTCAGGGTTAATCAAGTCTGACTCCAGGAACTACACCAGGCACCGTCACTCTGCTTTTTCTCTTCCTTTTACAAGAAAGAGCAGCAAAGACCACTGTAAATAAGTATAGATACTGTGCTTAAAATGTATGTTCTTCCTGTAGGGATGTCATGTGACCACATTTCAGTGTATTTATTGTAAAAAAATAAATAAAATAACATTTAAAAAGGTAACAATGCTCAAAATTATTGTTGTTTCAAATCCAGAATACACATTTCTCCAATACAATGGTCCTTTGCTATATCATGGTTCAACTTTTGCGGCCTCGCTGTTTCTCTGACTGTTTTTAGTTCAATTTTGCGTGTTATTTTTGACAGCGAATGAACGTGTGTTGTGTCCTGCGTCCTGATTGGCTGAGGGACTGTAGACCATTGTGTTCTGCGTCCTGATTGGCTGAGGGACTGTAGACCATTGTGTTCTGCGTCCTGATTGGCTGAAGGACTGTAGACCATCATTGTCCGTCCTGATTGGCTCCGTGACTGTAGACAGTTGTGTTCTGCGTCTGATTGACTGAGGGACTGTAGACCATTGGATCATCAGTCTCCTCCGTGTCTCCTGTACAGTACAGAATGTTCAGACAAATTTACTAAATGTTGGATCGCCACAATGACGATGAAGTGCTGTTCTTTGCCGACAAAGGCCCCGAAAAGGCCGAGGAAGATGCTTAACCATCGCAGAAAAAGTTGGACTTCTGAACGTGCTGAGGGCAGGTACAAGTTACGCAGCTGTAGGGGGCGCCATTGTGGAATAAATGAATCTCCGGTTCGTCACATACAGAAGGAGGAAAATAACATAAGGATGACAGCTGCAATAAGATTTAACAAGGATGCAAAAAGGGTTGTAAGCAGGAGGATGGATGGAGTCGGCTTTAGCTTTGTGGATCAGTGACTGCGGGAAAAAGAACATTACGAAACATTACAGCGACGCCAGGACAAAGAGGAAGAGGCGGGGCCAGAGGAAGAGGCGGGGTCAGAGGAACTGTGAAATACACCCGAGTCACTATTAATCCTTTTTATATGTGTCCAAACTCATTAAAATTAAATTAGTTACAATATTTCTAAAAGCTGTCATTTTTATTGACAGTACAGTGTATTTGGTTTTGTTATATAATACTGTGCAAATCTATGAGGGTTTGAACTTTGTGAGTGTTTAAACAAGAGAGAAATGTGAGAAAACGCTAATGCCTGTGTGAGAAAAGTGTATAAAGTGTGTGGTGAGGGATTTTACTGCTTTAAAACATAGAATAATTGTAAAAAATAAAGCTGATTCTTCTTGGATTTCGTCTATTGCAGGTTATTTTTGGAACGTAACCCCCACGATAAACGAGGGACCACTGTACTTTACAAAGACGAGTCTGGTCACCAATGAATCTCCTGTGATTGACAGGCGAATCAGTAAACCAGAAACACGCACGATCCATGTAAAAAGCACTACAGAAGACGTGTTGAAAAAGTGTTTTATTAAATACACTGTCCCCTCGGCTCTGAGGTGTCACCTTTTTCTACATAGACAAGAAGGAACATGGTGGACTTTAAATGGAACAACCAATAGCTGTTTGGGTTTTTAAAAATAAACTAATTATCTGGTTCAGTAGATGCTTTTCAGACGTAATTTTAAGTCTTTACTCTTGCGATTGGTCAAACTTGATTTCATCTATATGTAAAACTTAAAGGATTTCAGAGCCTTTTGTGCGTCGTCTAAATGGATCCGTACGGCTGACCTGACGAGCCCTGTCAAATTGAACAGGTCACAAAGCTGCAGCGTGTCTATAGAGAACAATGACGAACACCAAAATCAATACGATCAATATGAATTTAGCCTTAAAGCTGGATAATCATATTAGTAATGAAGTGGTGATGGGTTCAACTGGACTTTAGACTGTGGGAAGAGCTGGAACATGGCGGTTTGATTTGTTGTAGCTGGATTAGCATGTTAGCGCTCTAGTTTTTGCCTTATCGTTAAGCGTTGGGTTGTAAAATGCCCAAATACACTATGTACATTTAGTTAGTTTAAGGTTTATTTATGTTGCAGTTAAGTTTAAGTTAGAGGAGTGTCCATTTTACATCACACAGCAAAGAAAAACACACAAAAAACAGAAACAGAAATACATCCGGATGTTTTAGACACATAAAATTGTATCTTAATTAAATATTTTCATGATTAATAAAACAAAAACTATTGCACTCCCTGGGATAAATTGGAAAAAAAAAAAAAAAAATTCGGGCTGCAATCCTTTTCAGTTGATTAATTCCTCGATGGCGTCTTAGTCGACCTGTTTGTAATAGTAATAATAATTAAAATTAAGATAATAAAGATAGAAAAACAGGAGAAAGGAGCAGACATGGGGAAGATTATCTGACTTTGTGAAGTGACTGGACAGTTTATCCGGTCTTTTCTCTTTCTTTTCTCATACTTAGTCCTTTGTTCGAGATTCTAATCAAGGCAAGACACAGCAAGTTTATTTGTACAGCACAATTTGTACAAAGTAATTCAAAGTGCTTTACAGAAAAAGAAAGACATTAAAATCACACAAATCAAATATCACAATAAAATTAACATTAAAGGAGAAAAGTGCAGAATAAAAATCTTTCAGTCACAGCAGCTAAACAGAACTGAGCCTGGATTTAAACATGATCAAAGTCGAGTCTGTCTCACATCTTCAGGAAGTGAGACAGGTTTTAACTGCACAAAACTCAAACACTGATTCACCAGGTTCAGTCCTGGTTTAGTCCTGGTTCAGTCCTGGTGTAGTCCCGGTTTAGTCCTGGTTTAGTCCTGGTTCATTCCTGGTTTAGTCCTGGTTTAGACCTGGTTTAGTCCTGGTGTAGTCCTGGTGTAGTCCTGGTTCAGTCCTGGTTTAGTCCTGGTGTAGTCCTGGTTTAATCAGTCCTGGTTTAGTAGTCCTGGTTTAGTCCCTGGTTTAGTCCTGGTCCTTTCAGTCCTGGTTTAGTCCTGGTTTAGTCCTGGGTTCAGCCCTGGGTTTGTCCTGGTTTTAGTCCTGGTTCAGTCCTGGTTTAGTCCTGGTTCAGTCCTGGTTTAGTCCTGGTTCAGTCCTGGTTTAGTCCTGGTTCAGTCCTGGTTTAGTCCTGGTTTAGTCCTGGTTTAGTCCTCAGAGTGTGAGATGGTTCATGTGGCTCTCACATGTGGGAGATGTTCTTTGGTTCATGGAGAGACTTGTTCAGGAGCAGAGCTGCTTTAAAGTCATTTGAGATGTTTTGCCAACACCATGTATAAAAATGTCCTTTGTGTCTTTCCTTAGTATCAATATCAAGTTTAAAATTTTTATATCATGACTCTAGATTACTTTAATATTGTCTGAGAGTTGTTAGGGTTAATTCAATTTCAATAATGCAATTAAATATCCATATATAATTTTTCATTCAGTGTATATCGCCCACCTTTTCCCTTTAGAATGACTGAACATGTATTTCTGTGTGTGTCCCTCCATCTTTCCTCCCTCGTTCTCATTTCGATGTGTAGACCCGCTGTGTGCTGTCTCTTGTGGACGCCCTCCTTTGTGTTTCCCTGCTCATGTGTAGCGTTAGCGAAACTATCGGCGCTATCGGCTAACTTTAGCACCTGGGCTAAATTGAAGGCAGTGGTGTGGAAGAGGAATCAGAGCTTTTTCCCTCATTCCCGTTGTATCTGAGCCCATCTCTCCTTCATTCAAACACCTCTTCACCTTTTTGCAGGTTTAGAGCGTGAATGAGGACGGCCCAGTTTTGACTCTTGCTTTCACGGTGGTTTTCTGTTGTGTCTGCATGTTTTTAAAGTATTTCTGAGCAACAAAAAGACCTGTAATGGAAGGTATAAATGAAAGATAGAGAAGTTTAACGTCACACTGTGGGACATTCCAGGCAAAGCACTAACATCTCCATAGCAACAAAGCAGCAAAAGTTACACTTGGGTTTCAGAGTAATGGTTATGTAGGCTTGTTATCATAGCTATGAAAAACTAAATGGTAAAAAGTAATGCAGTGGATTCATTTAAAAAAGTACTCAAAATGGCGCCTATAAACAGGAGACGGAAGCCCATGAATGAAGATTAGACTGTGAGAGTTTGTCGTTTACAGCAGGTCCTGACCTCTGCTCATCGTTATGTTATTTTAGCTGTTGATAAAGATGTTAAAATTTATTTTAAAAAGCGGATTAAATGAATGTTTTCCACATATTTTATTAAATTAAAATGTTTGATGAAGTTTTAATTTTGCCATGTTAAAAACAAATAAAAATTGCATTCAGGAATAATTAATGAAGTCTGAACTAGGACTTAATCAGCACTTTGTCAGGACTAAACCAGGACTAAACCAGGAAACCAGGACTAAACCAGGACTAAACCAGGACTAAACCAGGACTAAATCAGGACTAAACCAGGACTAAACCAGGACTAAACCAGGACTAAATCAGGACTAAACCAGAACTAAACCTGAACTAAACCTGGACTAAACCAGGACTAAACCAGTTGTAAACCAGTTGTAAACCAGGACTAAACCAGGTGTAAACCAGGACTAAACCAGAACCAAACCAGGACTAAACCTGGACTAAACCAGGACTAAACCTGAACTAAACCAGTTGTAAACCAGGACTAAACCAGGACTAAACCAGGACTAAACCAGGACTGAACCAGGACTAAACCAAGACTAAACCAGGACTAAACCAGGTGTAAACCAGGACTAAACCAAGACTAAACCAGGGCTAAACTAGGACTAAACCAGGACTTAACTAGGACTAAACTAGGACAAAACCAGGACTAAAGTAGGACTAAATCAGAACTAAACCAGGACTAAACTAGGACTATATCAAGACTAAACCAGGACTAAACCTGGTGAATCAGTGTTTCAGTTTTGTGCAGTTAAAACCTGGAACTTTCTTCCTGAAGATGTGAGACAGTCTCGACTTTGACGATGTTTAAATCCAGACTCAGACTGTTCTGTTTAGCTGTGAATATGACTGAAGAGTTTTATTCTGCACTTTTCTCTTTTCATGTCAATTTTATGATAATTAATTATGTTTTGATTTGTTGTATTGTGATTTAAATGTCTGTCTTATTCCGTAAACCGCTCTGAATTACTTAGTGTGCAAATCGTGCTGTACAAATGAACTTGCCTCGCCTAAGTCACTCCCCCTTCAGAGCTTTGCACAGAATCTTACAGCTAACAGTACGAAGAGTTCAAATAAGGCCTGGGAGAGATCGCTATATCACTTAAACATGCATGGATGACATTTAAAACCTCTTCAGACGTGTTTTTGTTGAGGGAACAACGTTATAACACGGTAGAAAGCTCAAAAAATCATCCTTTTTAACATAAGATAACACACATCTTCTAATTGTGAAATACAAGATGATTATTTTACAAACTCGCGGCAGTGACAAAGCGCCTTCATTTGCTCTCAATTAAACGTACTTGAGTGTTGGTTAGTCGCACATAAGCCCCATAAAGAAAAAAACATTGCTTTTTACCTAGAGAGTGCTTCTAGTTTACAACCACTTCTCCAACATCAAGGACCACGGCTCCAGATAACTTGTGATTACAGCCTTCAAAACAAACAGCTATAGGATGCCATTACGCTTACATTACCCTTGTTGTGGGTGTGTTCACGGCCCCCCCCCTCGTCCCGTCTCCCCTCCGTCTTTATGCTCCCCCTCGCGTTTATCTGTGAGGTTCATTTGACTTGCGCAGGGGAGCGGGCTGACGTGGGTAATTGCTTTGAGACAAACCATCTGATTGTTCGGTGCCCAGTGCTGAGGATTCTGTCAAAACCAGTCAAGACGAAGCAGCTGTCTCCCATTTGCATTTTACTTCCTTTTACCTTAATTATTCTATTGTTGGGGTAGTAGCAGCAGGTGGAGCGCTCCTATGCTCTGGAGATGTTTAAGGAGCACTGACCGATTATATCAGCTTCAATGTTGGTAGTTAGCAGGGTTGCTGTTTTTATTTAAAGTTATGAAGTTACTTGGATTCACTTTTGCGGCACCGTGAGTCAGTTTGGTCTGAAGTTTTGCAGTTAGATCTCTGCTTTACAACCTTCACTCTCCAGAAAATGTATATATATCTCAATTTTTCAATGGAGGTCTGCACTGTTTCTATGTTGAACTACTTTAAAAACTTCACAATTCTCATTTTGCACAGCCAAGCCAATTTTGTGAACTGATATTTTGGTGATATGGTAAGAGGTCTTCTACCTTCAAGGCACTCAAAGAACTTTATATACACTGGGGACGAGGTGGGTTAAGTGTCTTGCCCAACGACAGAACGACAACTTTCGACGACAGCATTCATTTGCGAGAACTGGAATCGCCAACCTTCGGATTAGTGGATAAACGCTCTACCAACTGAGCCACTGTCGATATCATCATATAATACAGACACAGACACAAGAAGATAGCTTTAGTTAACATTTAAAGACAATTTGTAAAGTGGTCATTCAGTGGTCCCTCGTTTATCGTGGGGGTTACGCTCTAAAATAACCCGCAATAGGCGAAATCCACGAAGTATCAGCTTTATTTTTTACATTATTCTATATGTTTCTTGTCTGTAAAACCCCTCACCACACACTTAATACACTTTTCTCACACAGGCATTAACATTTTCTCACATTTCTCTCTTGTTTAAACTCTCTAACAGTTCAAACCTTCGTCGGTGCCTTTGTCGGTGCAGAACGTTTCATCGACATTGTTGGTTTTGTCGGGGAGAAAACTTGCAAACATACAGCACTTCAGAGTCACACTGATCCAACATTTATGTAAATTTGTCTGACACATTCTGTACTGTACAGGAGACACGGAGGAGACTGATGGACAATGGTCTACAGTCCCTCAGCCAATCAGGACGCAGAACACAATGGTCTACAGTCCCTCAGCCAATCAGGACGCAGAACACAATGGTCTACAGTCCGTCAGCCAATCAGGACGCAGAATAGAATGGTCTACGTTCATACACTGTGAAAAAGTAACTAAAATTACTTTTTCCAGACCAAGGTTTAGTTTGTTTTCATCCCTGACAGCTTGAACTGCTCACGAGCGCTGTTCCTCAGTTTGGTCACCTGATTTAAACAGGTTTTGGCGCTGTTTTCCTACTAGTAGAGGCAGGACGACAGCGCCATCTGCAGTTTGACTTCTTCAGGACAGTATCCCAGGTGTGTGAGACTAAAAAGGCCCCTCGTCCTGGTTTAACGTCCCATATTTCAATTACCTCCTTAATCCAGCAATGATATGTGTTGTCCTCTGTCTTGTGGTTTTCTATAAGCTCTTTTGGGTTTTTTGCCTCTTACTCATCATAACTACACAATTAATTACAGATTTTTTGCAAAGATTTCAATGTTTTAAGTTGTATAATAAAATGTTGTAATATTCCAGTTATCAAATACTGAGTGCTGGCGGTCGACTTCTCAATTAAAAAGAGCCAAGCTGATCATTGAGAATTGGAAATGACTGAATCTCAATCTCAACTGAAATTGCACAGCCCTAAAGTTTTACCTGATATTTTCTTCCAAATTTCAACTTTTGGATTTTGGTAGCATCTTTTTTTAGAGCTGAGAATTGTTGCATCTTCATGACTTGAGCAAATCCCAGCCTTAAAAGATCCCAAAGTGGCCCATCAGTGGTGGCCCCCAAATGATGCACTGCACTCATATAGTTTTATTGATTAACACTTAGGGGCGGGGCTTATGACAGGCTGTTATTTGAGGCTCACTTTAAGAACCTGGTTAATCGCCGTGTGCGCTCCCAGAGGCACTGTCACATGTAATGGCTGGTATTAGAACAGCAGGGGGTCCAGCAAACATGTAGAGTGGACACATTCTCATAGATTTTGTGATAATGTCATGACCTCCAGTATTTTTATGTCTAGAGTCTAAGGCAAAGATGGAGACTTGTAGTTCCTGGGCGTATTTAGCCGACTCCTTTTGTTACAGATCTGTATTGTTACTTTTCCCTTATACAAAGTTAACATAAGAACAGCATATTTATGTTGAAGCTGCTGGATGAAAGAAGGATAAATATGCACTATTGTAATGAAAATAAAGAAATAAACGACATCACAGCTTCAAAAAGTCTCATATTGCAGATGTAAAAGGTGGTAAAGTGAGCAGCAGTGGCTCAGTTGGTGAAGTGTTTGTCCATTGATCCAAAAGTTGGTGGTTCGATTGCTGCTCTTGATGTAAAAATCATTGGTTGAGCGTCAGATCCACTGAGTTACATGTTGGCGGTGCGATTCCAGCTCCCACGAATGAAAGCTGGCGTTGTGTCCTTGGGCAAGACACTTAACCCACCCCAGTTTCTGTGTACACCCGTGTATTTGTGTGTCTTGAAAGTGGAAAAGCGCTAGGGTACTTTTGGAAATCTGTGGCTTCACTTTTTCACATTTTATAACTTGAAATATATATATAATTGCCCCAAAAAACTTACGATTATGTACAAATACCAGTAGAGAATGTACGAAAGAGGGAAGTAGTAGTACAGTGGTCCCTCGTTTATCGTGGTGGTCACATTCTAAAAATAACTCGATGAAAAAAATTGACGAAATCCGTGAAGTCGTCAGCTTTATTTTTTACAATTATTCTATGTTTCTTGTCTGTAAAACCCCTCACCACACACTTTATACACTTTTCTCACACAGGCATTAACATTTTCTCACATTTCTCTCTCATTTAAACTCTCTCAAAGTTCAAACCTTCGTCGGTGCCTTTGTCGGTGCAGAACGTTTCATCGACATTGTTGGTTTTGTCGGGGAGAAAACTTGCAAACATACAGCACTTCAGAGTCACACTGATCCAACATTTATGTAAATTTGTCTGACACATTCTGTACTGTACAGGAGACACGGAGGAGACTGATGGACAATGGTCTACAGTCCCTCAGCCAATTAGGACACAGAACACAATGGTCTACAGTCCCTCAGCCAATCAGGACGCAGAACACAATGGTCTACAGTCCCTCAGCCAATCAGGACGCAGAACACAATGGTCTAACAGTTGCAGAACGCAGAAACAATGCACGCTCATACAATGTAAAAAAAAACACGTAAAATTGCATGAAAAAAATCTGCGAAACAGTGAGGCCGCGAAAGATAAACCGCAATATAGTGAGTGAGTGACTATAATTCGGTTGCTTGCGTCAAAGTTGGTAACCGTCCATTTGAAGCAAGCTCTTTAACTAGACGATTAGTAAAACATATTGAATTTTATGAAAACTGAAGTCGTTAAGTCGTATCTGATGGAAACGCATTAGCAGAGAATACAAGAATGCTCAAACAGGTGTGAAAGAAAGAACAACTCACTTATTGTAGTTTCACATTTGAATATTCTCATGGATACATATAATACATACAGTTTCCACACTACAGATCGTTTTTTAAAGAGTAAATGGACTGAAGGAGCTGGAGGAAGCAGAAGAAAATGGATGGATGAACTATCTGATAAGAGAACAAAATTGTAACATGGACTAAAGCTTCACTGCGCTGTTTTAGACGCTCCATCTGCCTTATGTCGACCTCTTCCTTATTGCAGAGAAGTCAAAATATGGACTCGTATACTCCAAACTAAAACCACTGCTGCACTATAGACATTAAGCAGCCTCTTTTCTCTCGTCTGGGGCAGAAAATCAATGGTTTGGGGCTTTGGGACAGTCGGGGGCTAATTTTACCCTCCATTCTCCCCGCTAGCTAATCCCAGGGCAGAGAGCTAAAGGCGCTAAAGCAGCTAGCGCATGGCCGCCCAGAGAAAGGGAGCACTCATATCTCTGCATAAACGAATATTATCAGCATGAAAACAAAGTGACTACCTTAACAAAGTCTATTTTACACAACCACTTCAATAGAATGTGGCCCGGCTCTTCATCGAAGGCCATATTTGAGTGAACTTTCCCCAAATGGAGAAACACAGAGCGGGCTTTCACATGCACAGAGACATGGTGCACACAATGAGATCAGGGGACACTTTTAGCCCCATAAATAGACTTTATTTAAGTGTGGAATATCATATTGCACTTATTTCACAGTAGAAAAGTGTTTGGGACTTCAGCTCAACAGCAGTGAGGTTTTGGGTTCAGTTCCCAGACTGGATGGATGGAAGAGTGAGTCCCAAACCTTATTTTGTTGCTAAAGAAGACTCGATACCAATACTGATACCCAAACTTTTAAAAACCATATTGTATTTTTAACATAAACTAGCTTAATAGTAATGTATTATACCAGGTGGTCTTACACTGTGATGTATCTAGTTTCGATACTAGTTTTAGTATCAGTTAATATCACATTTTTGATACTTTTGACTGACCATAGACTGTATAAAGACGTGGACTTAAGTGTGTTCAGCTCCAGTCAAATTAAGCTAATCGAGGCTAACAGTTGTAGCGGCTAATTTGGAGCAGAGTTTCATATTTGGAAATTCGACCGCGAGTATCATAGCAACCAAAGAGCCAATCCAGAGCGAGGCTGTTGAAGGTAACGCCCCCTTCTCGCTCGTAAAACTGGTTTAGCAGGAAATGGGTGCTTAGCAACGCTGTCAATCAAACCTGTTGCTAACGCTAGCAGGAAAGAAGGCGCCTGATTTGTCTGTTATTAATGTTCATATCTTGATTTACAGACACAATAGCGGAATAAAAATAGCAGGATCATGTAGAGCGAGTTAATACGAACATTTAAGACCAAAATGATTAATCTGACAGCAGCAGGTACAGAGAGTCAATGTAAAGTGAATTGGAGTCGATGGAGCTGGAAGTGCACCATTAGCACGTTAGCTACATTATGTCCATGTATATATGCAGTTTATGGTCCTGAACACGATCCCAGCTTAGATGTGGAAGGGTCTGTGGGTGTCACATTAGTAGGGAGACCACATGTCTCTATTTACCCGGGACAGTCCCAGGTTTGAGCCCTATGTCCCCTGTTCTAGCAGATTTATCCAAGACCATCCCAGATTTATAAAAGAAATTTTGACCAGTCTGATCCCTGCCAACTATAAATTGGGCATATGGTGGCATTTGTTTGGCTAAAATTGAGAAAATCATGCTTGAAAACATCCATAATGCAAAAAAATGACATCCCTCAGGATTTAAAATTTTAGAGAACAACTGATAAACTAATACAAGAAATGCATTCAGAACATGTTTGTAGAGGGCTAAACTACACAGCAAGGTTTCTCTAAAAACACAGAGGACAGTCTTTTATCTAAATAACTGTAGCCTTTGTGTGTTGATAATTGTGTGTACTCAAAGTCTTTTGTAGGGAGTATTATACCTCTGACGTATAGGCCAATATAACAAGGAGAGATCTGGCAGTAGTCTCTAGTTCAGGGGCGTCAAACACATTTTCACCTAGGGCCACATCAGTAAAATGTCTGCTCTCAGCCAGATGTAAAATAAATCTAACTACTTTTTTTTAACTGTTTCTGTATTTATTACTTATTACTACTTCAAGTTACAAATATTACACATGCATTGCCTAGATGTATAAATATGGCTGTAACTGCGTATCTCCTGATAAAATGACATTTTAAGACCATCATAGACTTTTAATTTACTCTGTCGAGGGCCACATAAAATGATGTGGAGGACCACATTTGGCCCACGGGCCTTGAGTTTTTGACACATGTTCTAGCATATTCCACTGAGTCACTTCCACAGGGAAACGCTAAAACTTATTCATTTACCTTCATGTTCTTATTTCTGCTTAACACTTTAGTAGAGCCTCAGTCCTTTAAAACCAGCAGCTCTGTTATAGAAAATACTTTATACTAGAGTCACCATGGAAACGCAACCACAAATAAAATGATCAGAAATGTGAGCGAAGTGTTTTTAACCAAATATATGCAGTCAGTGTCATGCAGTGGCTCAGTTGGTAGAGCGTTTGTGCACTGATCTGAAGGTTGGAGGTTTGAACATCACACTGCCAACCTGCTGCGGTGAATGAATACTGCCAAATACAAATGAGAACTGCCATTGTGTCCTTGAGCAAGACACTTAACCCTCCTCTCCCTCAGTGTCTGTGTACTCTCGTGTGTGAATGTGTGCGCTGCCTTGATGTAAAGTGCTTTGAATTTCTTTGTAGCACCATATGAAAATGTCGCCATGTTACTGCTTTGCCTGGAAAATTCCACAATACAGCATTAAATTACAGGTCAGCTCTGTAACTCATTTTTCTGCATGATTTCCAATGTGCTTTTGATCATTAAAACACATTATATTTGAACAAATCCACAAAAGCATGCTAATAATAAACTTAACATCTCCATGGAGACGGGCAGAGACCAGAAAAGTCCCGTAGTGCACCTTTAAAGCCTCTTCATTGTGTCACGGCTTTAAATATCGACATAATTCTAACTTTTTTTGCTATGGACCCAGTTTAGATCACTGAGATTACACAAACAGGTTGGCGGTGCAATTCCAGCTCCTACAAATGAATACTGTCATTGTGTCCTTGAGCAAGACACTTAACTCATCTCGCCCGCAGTGTCTGTGTGCTCTGGTCTGTGAATGTGCTTTGAGTGACTGGAAGGTGAATCGTTTTAAGTAGTTTTCATCAAAAATCAAGCTTCTGCCGCTGCACCTTTTGTATTGTTGCAAATTGGATTTATTTGTCTATTTTAAACGTTATTTATATCCAGTTTGTTGCATAAAAGTCGGTGTAATATCCCAAACGCTAATGTTGGTGTTGCATATTTAAACGCACAAAGGAGTTTAATGTCTGGAGCTTTTCCCATTAGTTTTGTTGCGTTGTGGATGTTGAGATGAACATGAACAGTAAACAGTCTGGAGAATTACACTTATTGTTCACGTCTAAACAAATGTAACGACTAATTAAACTGGTGAATGCCGTTTATGAAAGATCACAGACGCAAACAAAGTCAACGATTTAAAGTATGTCACGAAACTGCTGAGACTGAAACGTATTTAAACAGTTTCAATAGAAAAACTAGGCTCAGAAATAACATATAAAACAAACCTGTCTGTCTCTTATATCTGCTGAGCTTTAAACCCTCACAGGAGTCGTCTGAGATGCTGAGGATTTCTGTTTAACTCTTACAGTTGGTCTCAGTCTTGCAGCTCAGGCTGATGTGGGTTTGGTCCCTGGTTTAAGCCAAAGAAAAGAGTCAAATGGTTAAATTGTGGAATCGAATTATTAATGAACCTGATGATAGAGTCTAAAAAGTCTTTGAGTGGAGTAAAGTCACCCTGAAGCACAACTTCAGTTTGTCTCTCTCCTCCTCGTGTCATGGCGTCTCCTCCCTCTCCTCTCCTCTCATCTCTCTCCTCTCTCCTCCTTTCTCCTCCTCCTTGTGTCATGGCGTCTCCTCTCCTCTCTCCTCCTCTCCTCCTCTCCTCCTCTCCTTCTCCTACTCCTCGTGTCATGGCATCTCCTCTCCTCTCTCTCCTCTCTCTCCTCTCTCCTCCTCCTCTTCTCCTCCTCCTCGTGTCATGGCGTCTCCTCTCCTCTCTCTCCTCTCTCCTTCTCCTCCTCGTGTCATGGCGTCTCCTCTCCTCTCTCCTTCTCCTCCTCCTCATGTCATGACGTCTCCTCTCCTCTCTCTCCTCTCTCTCCTCTAACCTCCTCCTCTTCTCCTCCTCCTCGTGTCATGGAGTCTCCTCTCCTCTCTCCTCTCTCCTCCTCCTCCTCGTGTCATGGCGTCTCCTCTCCTCTCTCTCCTCTCTCCTTCTCCTCCTCCTCATGTCATGACGTCTCCTCCTCCTCTCTCCTCCTCTCTCTCCTCTAACCTCCTCCTCTTCTCCTCCTCCTCGTGTCGTGTCATGGCGTCTCCTCTCCTCTCTCCTCTCTCTCCTCTCTCCTCCTCTCCTTCTCCTCCTCCCTCGTGTCATGGCGTCTCCTCTCTCTCCTCTCTCCTCCTCCTCTCTCCTCCTCCTCCTCCTCCTCGTGTCATGGCGTCTGCTCTCCTCTCTCTCCTCCCTCTCTATCCTCCTTCTCTCTTCTCCTCCTCCTCGTGTCATGACGTTTCCTCTCTCCTCTCCCTCTCGCTCCTCTCTCTCCTCCTCCTCGTGTCATGGCGTCTCCTCTCCTCTCTCCTCTCTCTCTCCTCTCCTCCTCCTCGTGTCATGGCGTCTCCTCTCCTCTCTCCTCTCCTTCTCTCCTCCTCCTCGTGTCATGGCGTCTCCTCTCCTCTCTCCTCGTGTCATGGCGTCTCCTCTCCTCTCTCCTCTCTCTCCCTCTCTCTCCTCTCTCCTCCTCCTCGTGTCATGGCGTCTCCTCTCTCTCCTCTCTCCTCTCTCCTCCTCCTCCTCCTCCTCGTGTCATGGCGTCTCCTCTCCTCTCTCCTCTCTCTCCTCCTCCTCTTCTCCTCCTCCTCGTGTCATGGCGTCTCCTCCTCTCCTCTCTCCTCTCTCCTCCTCCTCCTCTTCTCCTCCTCCTCGTGTCATGGCGTCTCTCCTCTCCTCCTCTCCTCCTCCTCCTCGTGTCATGGCGTCTCCTCTCCTCTCTCCTCCTCCTCGTGTCTGGCGTCTGCTCCTCTCCTCTCTCTCCTCTCTCTCCTCCTTCTCTCTTCTCCTCCTCCTTGTGTCATGGCGTCTCTCCTCCTCTCTCTCCTCTCTCCTCCTCCTCGTGTCATGGCGTCTGCTCCCTCTCCTCTCCTCTCTCCTCTCTCTCTCCTCTCTCCTCTCTCCTCTCTCTCTCCTCCTCCTCGTGTCATGGCGTCTCCTCTCCTCTCTCTCTCCTCTCTCCTCTCCTCCTCCTCGTGTCATGGCGTCTCCTCTCCTCTCTCCTCCTCCTCTCTCTCCTCCTCCTCGTGTCATGGCGTCTGCTCCCTCTCCTCTCTCTCTCCTCCTCCTCCTCGTGGCGTCTCTCCTCTCTCTCCTCCTCCTCTCTCCTCCTCCTCGTGTCATGGCGTCTCCTCTCCTCTCTCTCCTCTCTCTCCTCTCCTCTCCTCCTCCTCTCGTGTCATGGCGTCTCCTCTCCTCTCCTCTCTCTCCTCTCTTCTCCTCCTCCTCGTGTCATGGCGTCTCCTCTCCTCTCTCCTCCTCTTCTCCTCCTCCTCGTGTCATGGCGTCTGCTCTCCTCTCTCTCCTCCTCTCTCCTCCTCCTCGTGTCATGGCGTCTGCTCTCTCTCTCTCTCTCCTCTCCTCTCCTCTCCTCCTCCTCGTGTCATGGCGTCTCCTCTCCTCTCTCCTCCTCCTCTCTCCTCCTCCTCGTGTCATGGCGTCTCCTCTCTCCTCCTCTCTCCTCCTCCTCGTGTCATGGCGTCTCCTCTCCTCTCTCCTCCTCTCTCCTCCTCCTCGTGTCATGGCGTCTGCTCCTCACCTATCTGCTCGGCTACATCTCTGCGATGCTGTAATTTCCTTGGCCCCGGCTTGATGTTTATTGTGCGGCTGAAATTGAAAATGGTCTGTAATGGAGCGAGCCTCACAAACCCAGGGACCAATTCACAATCTAAATGACTTGCTTTTTTTCAATGGCATGCACTGGAAGGCCTTTTGTGCCGCCTCGTACCTAATCAACCCCTAGTGTGACCCCTAGCTCTCCGGGGCCGCTGTCGAATTAATGATAAAATCGTTGGTTCAAACAATTATTCGACCTGAAATGGCTGGCCATTTTATTCTGAAAATTAAAGAATGTGAAATTAATTTTTTTCTGGAGCCGCGCCGTGTTGTAGCAGCGGCACTTATGGCTCAACTTTGACCCCTCAACTCTTGATTTCATATGAAAGAGAGTGTCTACTTTATCTACTTTCCCCTGGAGTTTTTTTTTTTTTTTTTTTTTTGGATGTGTTGTTGCAAATAGCTGTGTGCGATGTCAAAGTGGCAAGGCTCCATCTCGCTTGTCTGCTTCTGTCTGGGTTGTTTTATCTGCCTGTCTCACACTTCTGACTTAATAAACTTTTTTTTCACCATAATCAAAAAATATTGGATAAAACATCTGAACCCACTTACCCATATTTACGTTTGGCGCTGACACTCAGACAACGTGAGCGCGATTACACTGTATCTGCCGAACAAGTCGCCCAAGGCTGCGTTTGTCTGAGATTATTTCTGGCCTCCATCAGAAAAGGTTGGGTTTGAAATGGGCTTTACTGTAAACGGCTGCTGATATGACGATGACGTGTGGCACAAATCACATGTTCTGGAGCAAAGATAAATTAGCCTTAGCCTTAGCCTTAGCGTGTGCTTCGCTGTGTTCTCAAGCCAAAAAAAAACCTCATTCTTAAGCCGGTCTTCTTCCCTTATTCGTGCTAGTTTAGCCTTTAGCAGCTAAGTCAGGGGTGGGCAGACTTTTTGACACACGGGTCACAGTGGCTCTAAAATTGGACAGAGGGGCGGGGCCAGGATATAGCAACATGTAGAAAAAAATTAATTTGAAAGGCTCATTGTACAAACTGTTTCCCAAATGCATTCTTTTAAAAACTCAACTTCGGAGAAAGGCTCGCTAGCTTTTGCTAATTTAAATGCCAGTAAAAAACTTGCCTTGGTACTTTGATTGGACTTTGATGAAAAAATATTTAGCTGTCCACTTTGTATTAAACACTCGGCGCTCACTATCCACTTTTTTCTCTTTAATAAGCTCATTTTTGCAGAAGGGCGGATAAGAGAATTAGAGTAAAGCACACGAACAAGGTTGATGTAGCTGAAGTGCGTCATCTTTTGGGAAACCTAAATTGAAGGTTTACTCTTACCTATTTTAATATAATTTGGCAGGTTCAACGGGCCGGATTAATAAACCCAACGGGCCGTGCGTGGCCCCCGGGCCGTAGTTTGCCCACCCCTGAGCTAAGTCCTGCCCTCTCCTCTCTCTTCCTCTCTTCTTTCTCTCATCGACCATGTGCAGTTGAGCTTCACCCCCTGAGAGCGAGAGGAGCGGCCGCGAAGGAGGCAAGGGAATAATACGTAAATTTAAAAAATGTTTATGCTTCCAGGAGCTTCTGAACCATGTTTTAAACCTGTAATTCATTCACGACAGTCGGGCTCGTTCACATCGCTCACAGGCTCGTTCACGCCGCACCATGTGACCGCGCTAACCAATCAGCGCTTGAGTTTAGCTAGAACGTGACCAAAGCTAATGATTAAAAAGTGTTTTTAAGACAACAGATGGATTTTGAGCTGAGAAAAAGTTTATAATCTGAAAATAGGTCAAAATCGCCACAAAATTTTGACTTTTTGAAGGTCCCTGTCAGTCCCTGTCAGCCAAACACGAGCAGTTTTCATTACATTTGATTACATCCTTTGAGGCAGGAGGGATTTTTTCGTGGACTAATCCCACTCGAGACAGGTCTGAGCAGCAGGACACTGTCCAGTTATTTAAATAGATCCATGGTTTTCCCCGATGACAAAAAGGCTGCAGACTCATCGAAGCCTCTTCAAACTCTACAGTCATGATTCACTGATCAACACCAATATCCCCAAATCCCAAACTGCATCTGTCTCTTTCTCTCTCCCTCTGTCTTCTCACTTTTCTCTATTTCTATCCATCTATCTACTGATTTCGCTCTCCCTCTCTCACTGTGTATCTATTTACATCTATCTCTCCCCCTCTCTCTCCTTTTCTCTCTCCCCTAACCTAACCCCTAACCCCCCCCCCTTCACCCTCTCTCGCTCTCTCTGTCCCCCTCTCTCCCCCTCCTTTTCTCTTCTCTCTCCCCTCCCTCACTTTCTCCCCCTCTCTCTGACCCATACTCTCTCTCTTTTGCGCCCCCTTCACTCTCTGTCTCTCGCTTCCCCCTCTCTCTTCTTCTCTCCCCCCCCCTCCCTCCTTCCCCCTCTCTCTTTCTCTTCTCCCCCCTCTCTCTCCATCCCTCCCTTCCTCTCTCTCCACTTCTCCCTCCTCCCCCATCCCTCTCTCTCTCCCCTCTCCTCTCTCTGTCCCCCTCTCTCTTTCTTCTTCTTCTCTTCTCTCTCTCTCCCCTCCTCTCTCTGTCCCCCTCTCTCCCTCTCTTTTTCTGTCCCTCTCTCTCTCGCTGTCCCTCTCTCCCTCCCCCTCTCTCCTCACTTCTCCTCCCCTCCTCTCTCTCTGTCCCTCCCTGCCCTCTCTCCCCCTCTGTCTCTCTCCCTCTCCTTCCCTCTCTCTCCCCTCTCTCTGTCCCCCCTCCCTCCCCCCTCTCTCTCCACTTCTCCTCCCTCCCTCCCTCTTGCTCTACTTCTCTCCCCTCCTCTCTTCTGTCCCTCTCTCTCTGTCCTCCTCTCTGCCCCTCTCTCCCTGTCCTCTCTCTCTCTCCCCTCCTCTCTCTGTCCCTCCCTGACTCTCTCTCTCCTCCTCTCTCTGTCCCCCTCTGTCTCCCCTCTCTAGCCTCTCCCTCTCTCTCTCTGTCCCTCCCTCCCTCTCTCTCCACTTCTCTCCCCTCCTCTCTCTCTCCCTCTCCTTCCCTCTCTCTCCCTCTCTCTCTGTCCCTCTCCCTCTCTCCCCACTTCTCTCCCCTCTTCTCTCTCTCTCTCCCCCTCTCCTTCCCTCTCTCTCCCTCTCTCTCTCTCTGTCCTCCCTCCCTCTCTCTCCACTTCTCTCCTCTCCTCTCTCTCTCCCTCTCTCCTTCCCTCTCTCTCCTCCCTCTGTCCCTCCCTCTCTCTCCCCCACTTCTCTCCCCTCTTCTCTCTCTCCCCCTCTCCCTTCCCTCTCTCCTCCCTCTCTCTCTGTCCCTCCCCTCTCTCTCCACTTCTCTCCCCTCCTCTTTCTGTCCCTCTCTCTCTGTCCTCCTCTCTGTCCCTCCCTGACTCTCTCTCCCCTCCTCTCTCTGTCCCGCTCTCTCCATCCCTCTCTCCCTGGTGTCCGTCAAACACCACTTGATTACCGCCTGTGTATTTATCATCATCACTCCATCATTACGTCCGTCTCTCTTCTCTAAGCCTGAGACAATGGCGTCCCCTGAAAAGCTCTTATTGAACTGGAGCGTCGCAGGTTTGAGGCTGAGTCTAGTGCGCTGTGATTACCCTGCATTGATTCCCCTTCACGAGACCATTTCTTCACCTCCTGCCGCTGGCTAAGAGGTTTATTTTAATTCCCGCTCACCTCCACGGCTCCCGGGCTAACGTCGCGGCTAGCTGAAGATACTATTGACTTGTTGATGGAGGTGTGGGCGGAGACTCGAGCTTCACTGTGTTTTTTAGCACACCTGGATGAGAGCGAAGAGATTTCACATCACTGGAAGACCGCTTACGACAATCCCACACCTTTTGGCCCAAATCGTTCAAAAATAAGTGATTTTTATTTGATCGCACACAAACTTTCAAGGTGAGATTGGGGTTTGAAGTTTGGAAAATCACAAAAGATGCCTTACGAAGTTTTTTTATAGTTCAGTTTTTGCACCAGTCTATACAAAAAGTGTGTGTTGTACTCTTAAACTTTTTTGGTGGGTGAAGTTCGAGTGAAAGAGGGACGTGCAGGTTGAGTTTTAGGTCGTGTCTCGTTCACTTCAGTTCAAATGTGTTGTTGTTGTGTTGAAGGATGAGCAGAAGGCTAGCGCTGGTTTAAACCTGCATACACTTACGTAAATTTTGAAGGTCTAGCTCTGTTATTAGATGTATTGCATTTGTCATATAAAACATCTATGGTCTTGAACTGCTCATAACCTGCGACTGCCGATTATTTAATGAACTGCCTAAAGGGCCTCGCCTCAACAACCCTGTGTCTTCCTTGTACCACTTTTTTATATTGTGCTTATTTGATACCAGTCTCTCCCATTTCTCATTCACTTATTTTGAATGTATTATTATGTCCTCTATTGTAATCTTTGCACTGCTGTGTCCAAGAACTTTCCATTTCTAACTCTGAGCACACACTCACACTAACTTGTTTGAACCGAGCCCTGGGAGGTCGTCACACAGCGCTGTTGGTTTATTTATCGTGCTTCAGCGCTATCGCTTTATAAGAAAACAAGACCAGAGCCGTGAAATATTTATTAAACTGTGAGGCAGATATGAGTCCTGCTGTGGGTTAAACGACAGTGTGGAGCAGTGAGGGTTAAACAGGAGACGAGGCTTCAGAACTTCTGTCTCTGTCACAGTCCTTATGGAAGAGCAGAGTTCATTCGCTTTTTCCTCTTATCCTCTGTCCTCTCTGCACATGACACAGGGCTCGTGAACTTAAATCGTATGTGTGCAGGTACGTGAGCAACAGCGCCACTCTTTAGCCCAACTCCTCCAACCAGGCCAAAGTCCCAACAAGGACCAAAGTCTCAACAAGGGCCAAAGTCCCAACAAGGACCAAAGTCTCAACAAGAGCCAAAGTCTCAACAAGAGCCAAAGTCTCAACAAGGTTCAAAGTCTCAACAAGAGCCAAAGTCCCATCCGGGCCAAAGTCCCAACAAGGACCAAAGTCTCAACAAGGACCAAAGTCTCAACAAGGACCAAAGTCCCAACAAGAGCCAAAGTCTCAACAAGGTTCAAAGTCTCAACAAGAGCCAAAGTCCCAACAAGGACCAAAGTCCCAACAAGGACCAAAGTCCAAACCGGACCAAAGTCCCAACAAGGACCAACGTCCCAACCGGACCAAAGTCAAAATAAGGACCAAAGTCCCATCCGGGCCAAAGTCCCAACAAGGACCAAAGTCTCAACAAGGACCAAAGTCCCAACAAGGACCAAAGTCCCAACCGGGCCAAAGTCAAAAAAGTCCCAACAAGTCCCAACAAGGACCAAAGTCCCAACAAGGACCAAAGTCCCAACAAGGACCAAAGTCTCAACAAGGACCAAAGTCCCAACAAGGACCAAAGTCCCAACAACGACCAAAGTCCCAACAACGACCAAAGTCCCAACAACGACCAAAGTCTCAACAAGGACCAAAGTCCCAACAAGGACCAAATTCCCACCTGTTCTTTTTTAATGTAACTGCACATTATCCTTCAAATAAATAAACTAAACTTCTGTACCAGGGCACGGTTCATTTGCCCTCACATTGGACGAACGTGCCACGCTTTAGAGCACAGTTCCATTGAGCTACAGTGAGCGCACCATAGGAGCCAAATTATCAAGTTGACATTTTAAATGGGCGTGTTTGTTCTTCAGTTCAGTGTAGTCATTTTAAATCAAGTCTCATCTCAAACTCCATCCTGGTTCTTCTCCTTAGTTGACTTGCCGAAAAATGACACCAGTTTGACAAAAAAGTTAAATCAGATGTTTGATATGATGTTTTAAGGTGGGGTTTGTGGTGTTCTTCTATTACATTTCCTTTCTCCCATGGTTTTATATAAGCATTACATAGTGCCTGAATCAGACCACTGCTGCATGTAACATCAAGTATTTCATTGACTGCAAAGCCACATGTCAGAGTCATGAGCTTCGATGGACTGAGGCCTGACCACTGTTTTCCTTTTTTGCCACAAACCACACTGCCACCAACAATGTGGAGAGTGTGGTTTGTGAGAGTCAGGAACTATTTAGATTGATTTAAATATCTACATCCTCCATTTTAATCCCAAACTCTGGAGTGTAAGTATCTCCTCCTCACTGTATTCTTCTGATCCTACTTTCCATCTACAAATGACCAAGCTGGACTATTTATAGCTCCTTTTTTCATGTCCAAATGAGAGCTCGCCTGTGTGCGCTGGTTCTGCTCGTTGCCAAGAGGCCTTTTTCCCATCCCTTGATCGGGAACAATGTGGTCCAGTCACTCAGAGCTTCCACACGGGGGCTTCAGAAACCCCCCACCCTCCCCTGTCCTGGTGCCAGCCCCAACCCACTCCAAAACTGAAAGCAACGCCGAAGAATGGACCAATACATGACTCCAGCGAAAGTAGCTTTTGACAAGCACTCGGAAGGCTTTTTCTCCAAACATCTCATGAATAACAAGTAGTAGAGGCCAAGCCGTGCTCCGCTCCTGTCTGCTTTCTCAACTGTAGCGTTCATTAGGAAAATATTTGTCCCGCTTACAAAGGTGGAAAGCGTAGCGGTGAAACGGGGCGAGAGACGAGACCGGATGCGGCTCAAAGGGGGACTGCAGAGAGAGGAGGGGGAGCCACCGAAGCAGAGTAAAGTAAAACGTTATGAAAATGCAGTTAACAAGTTGCGCAAGTTTAGTCATTATTTGACACAAACAAAATGGCAGTCAGCAGTTTGCGTATATAAAACGAACGTGTGAGCAAAAAGCGGTTATCTCGTACTGGGCGCCGCGGCAACTGAGTGAAAAGTGGAGCAAATATTTACAATTCGCATTTGAACAGAAGTAAATTAGGCTCGTGTTAGTGGAGCGACGCTGTATTAAAGATTTGTGGAGCCATTAAGGGATTGGAGACTGGTCAGCAGCTGTTCTGTTCTGTGATGTGGCGGCGACACTGAAAAGAGTGAAGAGGGAAAAGTAAATGTATTTAGACCAATAACAGCTGGGAGAAAATGAGGTTTGAAGTTGGACGGCTGCAGAACATGGAGGAAAAACGGTGGATTCCTGGTTGTATTTCTAGAACATGTGGGGCCGTTCTGTTGGGAGCGAAGGAGAGAGGAGCAAGAGGAGGAGAGAGGACAGAGAGGAGGAGAGAGGAGGAGGAGAAAAGGGGACAGAGAGGAGGAGAGAGGAGGAGAGGGGACAGGGAGCTGGAGAGAGAAGGGGGAGCGGCAGAGACAGGAGCAGAGAGAAGGGAAGAGACAGAGAGCTGGAGAGAGGAGAATGAGTGGAGGAGAGAGGAGAGGGGATAGAAAGAGCTAGAGAAAGGAGGGGACAGAGAGCAGGAGAGAGAGGAGGAGGGGAGACTGAGAGCTGGAGAGAGAGGGGAGCGGAGGAGAGAGGAGCATAGAGGAGGAGGAGGAGAGGAGGAGAGAGAGAGGAGGAGAGAGGAGAGGGACAGGAGGAGAGAGAGGAGAGGAGAAGGGGACAGAGAGAGGGAGAGAGGAGGAGGAGGACAGGGGACAGAGAGGAGAGAGAGGAGGAGAGGGGACAGAGAGCTGGAGAGAGGAGAAGGAAAGTGGAGAGAGAGAGGAGATGAGGGGATAGAGAGAGAGAGAGAGAGAGGGGAGAGGAGAGAGAGGAGCAGTGAGGAGAGAGAGAGGAGAGCTGGAGAGAGGAGAGAGGGGCAGAGAGCTAGAGAGATAGAGCTAGAGGAGGAGTGGAGGAGAGAGAGCGGAGAGAGGAGGAGAGGGCACAGAGAGAGGAGAGAGAGAGAGGAGAGGGGAGAGAGAGCTGGAGAGGAGGAGAGAGAGATAAGAGGAGAGGGCGCAGAGAGCTGGAGAGAAAGAGGAGAGGGGACAGAGAGCTGGAGAGGAGGATCAGAGAGCTGGAGAGGAGGAGAGGGGACAGAGAGCTGGAGCGAGGAGGAGGTGTGGAAGTATGATGGAGCAAGGTTATGAATAGCTTTGAATGTGGTGAGGATATTTCTGAAGTCGATTCTTTGTTTTATGAGGAGTAGGCTGTTGGAGGACGGGGCTGATGGCTGATATAGTGAGTGGTGAGAGTCTAGTACTGATCCATGCTACAGATTTTTTATTTAAATACCTAAAAGTGTGTCTTATTTAATACCTTTAAACTATGACTTAAAGTGTATGGTTTGGTTTTGGCCGATGAACTTCAGGTCATGCTTCAGACTGAACGCTGCCAAGTGCGTTTCCTTGCCTACAGTTGCCTCTGATAGCGAAGCCGCGATGCTCGCTGTCTTTGGCACTCACACACTGGTGGCTCTTGTGGATGAATAGCCCCTCTGTTTGCCTGGCTCATGCCCCTCTCCTGACTGGCACAGTGGGCACATTGGGCACACTGGAGCGCTGTAATGGCTGCACACTCAGAATGACAATTAGAAAAGCCGTGAAGGAGCGATTGTTCCGGGGTTCAGGATGTCAGGGCAGTCCCAGATCCATCTATGTGACTGCTGTACCAAGCACTTGTGGGGAATACCAATGTTTCCCATATAAAGTACATGTTTAAATGCTCTCTGTATTCAAGGCCAGGCTTACACATTAACATACATCTTGGCAGACTGAAGTAGTATTTGTAGCAGTTTTTGAATTACCATAATTTCCCTCACAAGCTGCAACTTTTTGTTAAGATAAGAGAAGATAAGAGAACCTATATTTGTCCCAAAATGAGAAGGTTCCTGAGCTACCCTGTAGTCTAGATCTGTTGAAACATGTTCTGAAATGTGATTTTTGTATTTTTCTGTTCATACTTCAGTTTTTTGTCAATTCTTCTAGACGTGTTTAAAATGTAAAAAATGTAATAATAATAATGCCTTACACTTGTAATGTGCTTTACAGGCTTGTCAAAGCCTCTCAAAGCGCTACACTACAGTCATTATTCATTCACTCCACACTTGGTGATGGTAAGCTACTATTGTAGCCACAGCTGCCCTGGGCTGACTGGCGGAAGCGAGGCTGCCAATCTGCGCCATCGGCCCCTCTTGCCTAAGGACACAACACAATGGTCTGTTTGGTCACAAGCGTTCCATGGTAACAACATTTTGATTTAACCTGCCTTCATAGAGTTATATGAGACATTGCTACTTCAAAAGTTGTTTCAAAATGCATTTCCTCCATAGGGACATAAGGATCAGCCCTTAAAGTAGCACTTACACAGACCAAACTTTATGGTCTGATACTTAAGATTTTGATGAAGCATTTGTTTTCAATATCTTATTCCAAGTCTGATTTAATCAAGCTTTTAACTTTAAAAATGAGACTAAATCTAAATATTTTTGCATATTTTCAGTGAGATTTAGTTTACTCAAATAATAAATCGGATATTTAAAATCCTCTATATATTTTATAGTATCTAATATGACAAAAAATTAAAGCAGGGAATTTAAACCTGGCTCCATCAATTTTTGAGATTCAAAATGTCCCAAAAATTGTCAATTTTGGCTAAAAATGTAAGATTTTTATATGGAAGTATTACACAATAAAACATTTACAATATATTATTTTCTGACATTTATGTGAGGACAGAACAGAAGAAGTTTCAAATTGTATTCACCTGCAGTGTCTCACCTTAAATAGTAAAAGTTGTGCTGTAATCTCACATGTGAGACTTAAGAGCTGTTTCTTGGGGGTCCCACTGGAGGAACTGGAGGAAGTGTCTTGGGTGGATTTTATAATTTTTATTTTTATATTTATTTGACTTTCTGTTATTCCCATTCAACACAATTTCTTCCTCCAAACTTTGAACTATTTTTTTGCTTTTACTGAGGATTTGCTGCAGCTCTGGTCTAGGGGGAGATATATTTCCATCAATAATTCCATTGAAACATTACATTACCAACACCGCACCAAAGTTCACCCAACGATTAGGTCTTTCCAGATTAAATTCGAACATATTTATCGCCATATGTGGAGTCCATCATCTCATAACTCCACGGTGACCTCTGTCTTCACCGATCTGAAAAAAAACATCTTTATGTGTTTGTAAGTCATTCAAGGTGACCCATTCACTGTGTATTGATCTTGGTCGCATAACCTTGCACCACAGCACGCCAATTAGCCTTGACGATTACGGCATTAAGATCCTCCTCGGGCCCTTATTTACTCCACACATGTCCGTACGACCACACCAGAGTTCAGGGTTTGTCACATGTGGATCATAAAAATATATTCAATTTAACAAAGACGCTTTTCAAAACTTTCAGATCACCAATCACTGAGTTATTTATATCTTTCTGATGGTTCAACTTTGCTCCCAGTTGTGTGGTGATATGATGGCGTTGACTTTATGTTTATCTTTGCCTTTATTTATACAGAGGAACCCAATGAGAACACTTGGAAATTCTTTTTTCATGGGGACCGTGTTCAAAATACAATAAAACACAAAACTTTTAAGTATATAAGTGTCACGAGGAGGTTAGCGAAGTAAGACCCAAAATGCAAAACTGCTGAATAATAATTTGATCAACAAAATAGCACTGGAGAAGAAAAACTGAAACTGAAACTGAAAATAGGAGGTAAAACTCAAAAACACAAGCACAAAGGACACATGTCAAATTAAAACAAATGAACTATAGAAAAAAGGTGAACGAAAACATGGAAAACAATGAAACAAAACATGATCCATGACAATAAGTCCATATGAAACATTAAAAACCAGTGCGAGTGTGTGTATTAACGTTTGTTACCAGATTAATTAGTCATGATTGTGGCACCAAAGTAGACAATTTTGCTTGTCCTTGTGTCACAATAACACATTTTTTAGTTTGATATGTCGCTGAAGTAAATATAGACAATAAATGATAATACTGAAACTGATTTACGCCACTGACACAACAACCCAGGAGCAGATTTAAACCACAAAAATTTATTCTAAATCTGCAATAATGTAAAAAATAAAACAAACTGCATTAAATAAACAGCAGAATGAAACACTTTAGTGATTAGTTTGCATCCGTAATGAGTCATTCAAGTTATTAATTCAAACTTTTACAGCTTAAATCTGATCATATAGTCAAAACATAACCAAAAACTCTCAGTACAGATTTTAGCCCTTGACCTTATACAGTCACGTGATCTGGTATTAAATGAATATAAATAGGTATAATGTTGTGTCCTTGAGCAAGACACTTCACATACTGTGCAATATGACTGTGAGAAATGCAAAGGCAGATTGGCTTCGCTTTGAGTCATCGACGACTGATTGTTTCTGTTGACTGCCGATCTCAACAGCAAATTTTTTTTATGTGTTTCAGCTTTCTGTTCAATGCAACAATTTTAGGACATTTTTCCCATTCAAAAAACATCATATTTTATTTTAAATTATTAAATTCCATGATAATAATTTTTTATCATTGTGAAACCCATGGATACAAAGCCGTTTCCAGTCTACCTAGAGCAGAGGTGCATTGTTGACTTGTTGGTTCATTTAAACATTGATCTTTTTATGCAAATTAATGAATATTTTAGATACAAGACCTTTTCTCAAGTTATCCATTGATAGATAGAAATCTCGCTTAACCGTCATTTATTTTTAAACAAAATAAATAAATAAATATATACACATTATTTAACAGAACAATAGTGATTTCTTACATACACCCATACACAAAGCAACAGTAAAATCTCAACTAAGCTCAGTACTTAGAAATGTACCATGTGGTGTGTCATGATAATCACTAGATCCACTTATCGTTCAATACATTAAACTGGAACTATATATTTTGGGACACAATGCTTATCATGAGTACATTTTCTTTGCAAAAGTGGGGAGATGCTGAGATCTATTATATTTATGATTTTATTTTACATTTTTACTGTTTTATGCACTGTTGAACACTGTTGACACTTTATTCTTATTTCTTTCTTATTTAAATGACATTTTATTCTTATTCTTAAAAAAGTGGGGAGAGATTTCGGGATCAATAAAAGTGATTCTGATTCTGATTCTGCCATTTTGCCATGTAATAAGATTTGAGCTGTTCATATGGCTCATTATTGGTTCATTCTAGTTTGTTTGTTGCAGTTCAGGCCTTTTTATGAGACTGTCTATTTAAAAATCTGTTTCCTGGAATTATTCTGCTTTGTATCTGTGGCATATTTTCATTAGCGCAATATTTCTCTAGCGATATGTCGTGCTATAAATTGTGTTATCATGACAGGCGTCGTATACCTTTGGGACAGTACAAATCTTACACGTCAGTATTACAATTCAAACAGTTTTAAAGCACTTTTGATCTCACATTTGGACCAGACTCAAGTTTTTGGTTGTATTTTTCATTCAGAGATGGAGAGTTATGTGTTTGGTCCAATACCGCAGTGTCCCGACTGTTGGCCTGCCCCCTGTTTGTTGAGTTTGTGGATGGTCCCTGGTTCTCTGGACTGTCCCGTGTCCAGACCCCCACCCCCTGTCCCCCTCTCCGGACGTGCACTCCTGGGTGGTCTGAGTAAAGGTCACGGGCTGAAACACTGAGCTGTATTCTTGCCCCCGTGACGCAGGGGCTGATGGGTAACGGCTGACTCAGGCGGGCGTCCCGGACAACTCACCCAAACTCGCGCGTCGCCACGGCAGCGCACTCAGCGTAACCATGGAGATCCCTGTGTGTTTTAATGGCAGCCGGCGGTGACCTGTGACTTCATCGGGAGCAGGCGGCTGATTGGTTCCCTCGTTACAGTGACGCATGACGAGCGGAGAGGTAACGAGCTGTGTGTGGGAATGAGGCCGTGTTCAGGGTTTAACATTTTAACATCACTATAAAACACTGACCTCATATCAACAGGGTGAGTTTAAACTGGTCGCAGCAGCTTTTCAGTCAAGGTTTGACCGTGAACAAAAGCAGAGTGTAAAAATAATCGGGATTTCATGGTTGAATTGAGGTAAGTCAAAAGCGTGTGAGCAGAGGTTTGAAAAATATCACAAAAATATACAGTACAGCATCATCGTATTGTTTAGACGCAGGCACGATTTAAATATTTAGTTTAAAAGCAGGTAATAAAATATAACTTGTAATAATAATAATGCATCCATCCATCCATCCATGCATTTTTTTCCTCTTATCCGGGGCTGGGTCGCAGGGACTCCCAGACTTCCCTCACCCAAGACACGTCCTCCAGCTCCTCCGGTGGGACCTCAAGGCTTTCCCAGGCCAGCTGAGAGACATAGTCCCTCCAGTGTGACCTGGGTCTCCCCCTGGTCCTGGGGGATGCATAATATTGCATAAAAACTTGAATTTAAGTCCTTAATGTAGCTATGATCAGCATCAGCCATATACAATCTTTAAAATAAGTCATATATCTGATTTTGTTGTCAGTTTTATGGGTCTTTACTATTTTGTGCCATACTTGAACTTCAACCACAACCATTTACTGTTGGAGAGTTTACAGCATTTCTCATGGACTGTCTTAATATCGTCTGAACATTATTGCAAAATTTGGTAAAGCTTTCAACTATATATGTATATGTTTAGCGTGATCATATTTACTTTAGTTGTGCCATGAAGTATTGGTTTGTCTGAGTTTACTGTGAATCTATGTTGACGTCAGCAGGACACGATGGCACACACTCACATAAATGTTGGCTTTCTGTGCTTTTTGGACATTACATTTCCTGGAGACCGATCCTAACCTTAACTACAGTCACTACATGGTTAACCTTTGCCTATTTTAACTTAACTTTAGGTTAAGATACACTTTATTGTCCCAGTAAGTCAGAGCTGTCCAAACTACGACCCGGGGGCCAAATGCAGCCCTCAGACCTATTTTTGTTGGCCCTCATGCCTCCTCCTAAACTGGCCCAATTGATCAGGAAGTATTTTTAGTTCAAACTGAAGCAATTCTACCTCTATAACCTGAATAACTTCACATTGCATTGTGACACAGACCTAAAAATAATCTTCCAAGTCTTATTAAAGGTCTCTGTCAAATCAGTGTTAAATGCACCATTGGACGCCCTGTATTGACACTGCTCTGTGGCCCTTCGCTTCAAATATGTTTCAGTATGTGGCCCTCAGTGAAAAAAGTTTGGACACCTGCATTTGACCCATACTTCAATAACGCTCCAGCAAATCGTCTGGGAGCCCATCTCCTTGATCGTGTTGCTAGTCTTAGTCAGGAAAACCTTAGCTGGAGGATTGTATTTATGGTGCATGTTTCTGGGTTGATGGGGGAAACTGGAGAAGAGACTCACCCAGACACAGGGAGAACATGCACAGAACTCCACACAGAAAGTCCTGGGCGGTGATTGAACCTGGAATGATCTTGCTGTGAAGCGTAAGTGCTAACCATTCAGCTACCAAACTTTAAACCCTACTGTTGATCTATCAGTACTAGTAGTAGTTAGCAGTGTTTGAGCTAAAAGTGTGATTATTTTTGTCCTTATTAAATGAAATATGTCAGTATGCATGATGTCCAGGTCAAGTAAACCAGAGAGTTTTTGAGATTGTAGCATCAACCAGGGACTACAGAAGATGGTTAGCATGTTTTGCTATAATCTGGTCCAATGCATTTATCATTTTTGTTTTATGCAAGATTCTACACGGTCCCTTTAAAAGCCACACTATAAAGAATCACGCAGACCTCATTTTTGTCCCCAGGTTCCCATGATGCGAGCTCGTGTGTAGATTTTAGTCCCCGCAGTGTGAAAAATACCCGCCCATGCACATGTAAACACACACACACAGAACAGGGCTCTCCGTGTTGTTGAGAAGTCTGCCATTATCATATCAAAGCGTCTCTCGTGGAGACAAGGCAACGCTTCAATTTAAGCAATTAATGCAGAGAGAGAGACCCCCGCCTTCCTTCAAACCCACCACCTCCACCTCCACCGCACACATCTACACTCCTGCTGGGTCTCTGTGGTTTACGGGGACGTTACACCGACTTTCATTCATTTCCTGGAGACTGATCTTAATCTCATAACCTAATTTAACCCATATCTTAACTTTAAATCCTGTTGTTGATCTTGTCACAGTGCTATAAATCCACAATGATATCTCTCTGTATTATTTATGCACAGGGTTATCACTCTGCCATTTTTCAGTGACGCAAATAAAACGAAGGAGCTTTTTTCCTTGTCAGCAGCCATATTTGTTTTGATACAGACAGACCATGCATGTCCCTGATTGGCTAATCCACCTGTCAATCATGTCCATCTGAACTCGGGGAGATTCACTGTTGAACAGAAGTGTGTTTTCTTGATCCCAGACAACAATTTTGATACTAAAAGGCTCCATACCAATTTCAATACTACGATAATGATTAAAAAAAACATCTTTTTAGTCTTTATAATGTAATTTTCAACCCAAAAATGATAGTAATTTATGAGATACATGGTTCAACATTGTAGCAGTGTCTTTGATAGTGTCTGGGATGAAAAATGTACACAGTTGCCATAGTAATTCATTTAATCAACTATATTACCATATTTTTCAGAGTATAAGTCACACTTTTTTCATAGTTTGGCCAGTTTATATCTATATATGCGATTTATATGTGAAATATGTTTTTTTTTTCTTCATTATTATGCATTTTTTGGCTGGTGTGACTTATACTTAGATGCGATTTATATGTGAAATATGTTTTTTTCCTCATTACTTTGCATTTTTTGGCTGGTGCGACGTATACTACTCTGGTGCAAAGTGAAAAATGATTTTTTTTTTTCATTATTATGCATTTTTTCTCGACTTATATGCAAATCGAATGGTTAAATGTTCTCGAAATAGTACTAGTTCAATTTGTTCTATGTGATTTTTATTTTTTTATTTTCCCCAATACTTTAAATGAGTTTTGATTTTCATTACCCATCTGCATATTGACTTTAGTGACAACCCCATACTAATAGCAATGGACTGTCCTCCCTGATTTTTGATCCCTACAAAGCAAAAATTCCCCGTAAAGTGAAGGTGTATGCAGATCGAAGTCCCCACAGTGCGCTCCAAACCCTCCCACACACTCACGCACATGCCGTGCTCACGTGGCTGCACAGACAGACAAAGGTGTGTGGAGGGTTGGAGCTCTCAAGGACATCTCCTCTCCTCTTTCTGCGCCTCAAATCGACGGCTCTATTCACACCTCCTCCTCTGTGTTCATCTGCTTGTTCTACATCACCACAGCGCTATGAAAAGAAGCATGTTTTTATAATGCTCACTATAGTTTTGCACAAAATGAAGAAATACGTTCACTGCGAAGTATAAGTACAATAACAGATCCCAGTGAGAGGTCGTGAAACCGTCGAAATCAGATCAGAATCGCAGTTTGAATCAGAATTTCTTTACATAATTGAACAAACTGTGCAACGATATCAAGAAACAACTTTTTGTAGCTGTAGTTTGGGCCTCTACAAACATGTTCTGAAATGCATGGGGTTCTTGTGTTAGTTTATCAGCTCAGATTTAGGTTTCTCTTAAACGTAAATGCTCCTGAGGTTGTTTAGAAATCGCACTCGGCACAGAATTATCATCATATTATCATTTACGAGACTTCAAGATACCATTTAAAGGTCCCTTATGACACAAAATGGACTATTGTGAGCTTTAAGTTGTGTTTTAATGCTGTTACCTCATCGAAAACATACCTGGTTTTGTTTCAGTCACACTAGAGATGCTTGAGTTGGGCTTTTTTCTAACCTGTAGGTCCCGCCCCGGCCCGCAATCATTAAATACACTGTAGAAATACGTCACACATAATGAGAGTGAATCCGTCAAGTATGATAAACCAGCTGCAGTTTTCTTTCAGAACAAAATAATACCTCATCTTCCATCTCCAAATCGCTTCTTTTTGGCTCCGTTTTCTGTGGTAAATGGTTGTAACTGGCTAATGTGGCGCACGTGGGTGGTGCACAACGCCGCTCAAAGGGGCGTCAGGTCATAGGTTAATTGTGCCGGTTATGTGCTTACGTAAACTTTATTATCAAACATGATCAAGCACATACATTACATATTTTTCCTCTGTGAAAAAAATGACCCGCCCTGCAATACATTTTTTTTTTTTTCCAGCCCTGGATCAGAAGTCAATCTGGCATCTCTAATTCACACATCTTTGGGTAACCTTTTATAGTTAGTCTGTCTATGTCTCCAAAGCTCAACATGCTGTTTCACCTTGTGATGTCATGAAGTGGTAGTTTTCAAGTTAACAGCTACATTTTACTCTTTTGTTCGCTAGAGTTTGGCAATGCCAGGGTTTAAATTATCCAGATGATTCTAAAGTGTAGTTTCCAGCTTCCCTCTAGTCACCTGGCTTAGTCCTCCCTCCCTCCCCTCACCTGGCTCCTCCTCCTCCCTCCTGTTACCTGGCTCCTCCTCCTCCCTCCTGTCACCTGGCCCCTCCTCCCTCCTGTCACCTGGCCCCTCCCTCCCTCCTGTCACCTCCTGTCACCTGGCTCCTCCTCCCTCCTGTCACCTGGCTCCTCCTCCCTCCTGTCACCTGGCTCCCTCCTCCCTGGCCCCTCCTCCCTCCTGTCACCTGGCCCCTCCTCCCTCCTGTCACCTGGCCCCTCCTCCCTCCTGTCACCTGGCCCCTCCTCCCTCCTGTCACCTGGCCCCCTCCTCCCCTGGCACCTGGCCCTTCTCCCTCCTGTCACCTGGCCCCTCCTCCCTCCTGTCACCTGGCTCCTCCTCCCTCCTGCCCTTCTCCCTCCTGTCACCTGGCTCCCCTCCCCCTGTCACCTGGTCCCTCTTCCCTGTCACCTGGCCCTCCTCCCTCCTGTCACCTGGCTCCCTCCCCCATCGTCACCTCCCCTGTCACCTGGCCCCTCCTCCCTCCTGTCACCTGGCCCCTCCTCCCTCCTGTCACCTGGCTCCTCCTCCCTCCTGTCACCTGGCCCCTCCTCCCTCACCTGGTCTTCTTACCCTCCTCCCTTCTGTCACCTGGCTCCTCCTCCTCCTGTCACCTGGACTCCTGTCACATGGCCCCTCCTCCCTCCTGTCACCTGGCCCCTCCTCCCTTCTGTCACCTGGCTCCTCCTCCCTCCTGTCACCTGGCCCTTCCTCCCTCCTGTCACCTGGCCCCTCCTCCCTTCTGTCACCTGGCTCCTCCTCCCTCCTGTCACCTGGCCCTTCCTCCCTCCCGTCACCTGACTCCTCCTCCCTCCTGTCACCTGGCCTTTGTTCAGACTCACCTGTGCTCTCTGGTCTTCTTCTGTCAGACCAAAGTTGGCACATTATCAGACAGTAGTAACATAGACAGCATCTAGTGGTGATTTGTGAGAATACAACCGAGTTGAGTCATTCAGTCTAATGAGAGATGGCAGCTTTAACTTCCTCAGAGTCATATTTTGATAGATTTATTTCACTTCGCAATGACAACTTTTAAGAAACTGATTACTCGAAACACCAAAAACATTTATTTAAATTAATAATGGATCAAAATACAGCGTGTGGCGTTTCTCTGACGGGTCCATGGAGCTTCGTTGGCACACATTTTGAGCATCTTGAGTTCCCAGCTGTATTTTCTTGAGACGTTTTAGTCCGGAAGTATTTTGGACTGGTGCTACCGACCTAAGCCTCGTGAGGAGTGTCCCCTCACACCAATCAGCACGCTTTTAAATCCAAGCATCCACCAATCAAACGCCACATTATACCCTCTCCTCCTGGTTAGGACAAATTGCGCTTTTCACCCCAAATCCCTCCATCATCGGGCTCTCCTCCACAAGTGCTCCATTTGGGCTCTTTTTGTTGGAGATGAGAGTCTTTATTAGGCACAGCTGTTCTCCGGAGCTCCAGAGAGACCAGGGGAAGCTGCCAAGGGCCCGGCTGGCTCTAGTGCTTCGTCTGTGGGCCTCTTGTGTCAGGTGCTCCCCCGAGGATGAATAGACCGTGATGGTGATGGGGAGGTTGTTTGCATTTGAGAATTTGGCGCCCGGCCGCTTTTCTCCAAAACAGTAACTCTGTGAATACAAGCGGTGGGTTTAAAAGGGGCTGGGAAAGGGAGCAACTGTACGACCACAACTTAAAGGCTTTTTTATGCAAATGTGACTCTCCTGAGCTTTTAGCCATGTTAGGAAGATGTTTCTTCTGCAAAAACAGACCTGGAGTTGTGTTTTGTTTCATTCACACATGTTTGAGTAACTCTTATTAGTTACTCTTACTCTTATTAGTCTGTAACATCTCCAAAGCTCAAAATGCTCTGTTCCACTTTGTGATGTCATGAAGTGGTAGTTTTAAAGTTAACAGCTGCTTTTTACCTTTAGTTCTTTAGAGATTGGCAAATCCAGGGCTGAAATAATCCAAATGATTCTAGTGAAGGTGCAGTTTGTGTAGCTTAAAAACACAGTGTGCACTTCCTGTTTCACCACATGATGACATCACAAGGTGGAACAGAGTGTTTTGTGTGAGAGAACTCAGCCTAAATATGTAGGGAGTAGAGTATTGTGTATAATATTTTGTATTGTATTGTAGTACTGATATTTTCCCATCTGCCCCAGTCTCTGCCATTAAACAGACTAGTGTGTTACCATAGCGATAGAAGTCACACAAGTGGCACACACACAGACAAAATGTGTTTTTATGTCCCAGAGAAAAAAATCTTGTAAATACTGTGGTCCCTCGTTTATCGCTGGGGTTACAAAATCTATAAAGTATCAGCTTTATTTTTTACAATTATTCTCTATGTTTCTTGTCTGTAAAACCCCTCACCACACACTTTATACACTTTTCTCACACAGGCATTAACATTTTCTCACATTTCTCTCGTTTTAAACTCTCTCAAAGTTCAAACCTTCATCGGTGCCTTTGTCGGGTGCAGAATGTTTCATGACATTGTGGGTTTTGTCGGGGAGAAAACTTGCAAACATACAGCACTTCAGAGTCACACTGCGATCCAACATTTATGTAAATTTGTCTGACACATTCTGTACTGTACAGGAGACACGGAGGAGACTGATGGACAATGGTCTACATCCCTCAGCCAATCAGGACGCAGAACACAAGGTCCTACAGTCCCTCAGCCAATCAGGACACAGAACACAATGGTCTACAGTCCCTCAGCCAATCAGGACACAGAACACAATGGTCTACAGTCCCTCAGCCAATCAGGACACAGAACACAATGGTCTACAGTCCCTCAGCCAATCAGGACGCAGAACACAATGCACGTTCATAATTAAAAAAAAAAACCATGTACAACTTAAAAAAGAAATCCACAACACAACTAGACCGCAAAAGGTGAACCACGATATAGTGATCTCCACAGACCTGACTAGTCCTGATTTCTTCCTGTGGGTCTATCTTAAAGAAAAGGTGTTTGTGAATAAACCTCAGACAATAAACGACTTAAAACGTGACATTGAAGATCAAATAAGAGCCATAAGCCCAGAAATGCTTTAAATGTTCTGTAAAGTTTGTTGGATCGAGCTATTCAAAGCCAAACCAAAATGGTGGACACTTAAAAAACATTATTTTAAGTTCAAGTGTAAGTGAACAATTATAACCGTATATATTGACAAAAATCTCGTAAGGTTCAGTTTATCTACTGCTAAAATTTGGTGAGTTTAACTTAAGAATTAAAGGAGCTACTGAAGATTTAAAAGTGTCAATGACTTTTGAGCTTTCTACATTTTATACACACACAGAAGACATTGAATATATGAAGCAAAATGTATGGAATTATTTAGTAAAGAATGAAAAGTTAGCAAAGAGTGGCTACTTTGAGGATTTGAATATAAAATGTAATGTTTTTATTCGCCACATAATTCTATATATCTTACTTCATATATTTGATGTCTTCTGTGTGTATATAAAATGCAGGAAATACTCAAAAAAAAAAAAAAAAAAATAGAACAAGATGGTGTTTTCCATCTTTGCCAGTGTACATAACCAAATACAACAACTATACATTTGTTCTTTCTCCTTCCCAGTCGCCCACCTTTAGCTTTAGCCTTAGCCGCTAATAGCTAACAGCTGTTTAATGTCCAGGTATCATTGGCTCTATCAGGCGTCACATTTGACCCGGATCGTTTTAACCCTGTCTCTTCTGTGATGGACCATTCAAACCCCGGAGATCTGCTTCCTCCTCCTTTATCGTGCTCCGTGGATCTCTCTCAGCTCCTACAGGCGCCGCTGATGTCGCTGACAGCTCCGATAGCGCTGACAGCTCGCAGACGTTATCGGCGAAGAGCCGTTGGGATAAATTGAAAATTGCAAATGAAGATCCCGTTTGGCGCCATTTTGAAATTCATGGCGTGTTATGTCAGATGACCTTTCGGGGCGTCAGACGGCAGCTGATAAACCAATGCCGCTGACAGCACTCGGCTCTGATCCAATTTACCCCCTCCTGGCTCCTCTATTGTCCCGCACGTGAAGAGGAGGGTTTGAGGAGGGCCTTGTTGCTTCAGGAATAAACCAAGAACTTGAGGGGTAAGGTGCTAGTGACAAATTTGTATTTCTCAGTTTATTTTCAATTTTTTATTCAGTTAGATTTGCAGATTAAATCATTTTTCCCCCCACACAAAAATACACAGATAATATTTATTTATTTATTTATTTATTATGTATTTTTTTTATATATGTATTTATTTGTTAGTTTATTTATTATTTTTATGTATGTATTTATTTATTTATATGTTCATTATTTATTTATTTGTTTGTTTGTTTATGTATTTATTTATTTATGTTTTTATGCATTTCTTTATTTATATGATTATTATTTATTAATTTGTTTATTTATGCATGTATGTGTTTATATATTCATTAGTTAGTTTATTTATTTATATATTATTTATTATTTATTTTAGTTTATTTGTTAGTTTATTTATTTATGTTTTTATGTATGTATGTATTTATTTATTTATGTGTTTATTATTTATTTGTTTGTTTATTAATGTATGTATGTATTTATATATATATATTTATTTGTTAGTTTATTTATTTATATATTATTTGTTTATTTGTTAGTTTATTTATTAATATTTTTATGAATGTATTTATTTATTAGTTTATTTATTTATATATTATTATATTATTATTTATTAATTCATGTTTTTATGAATGTATTTATTTATTTGTATATTTATAAATTTATTTATTTATTCATCCTTCCACAATCCATCATTTTAGTAGCTCAGTTGGTAGAGCGTTTGTCCACTCAGCTGAAGGTTGTCGGTTTGAATCCCTCTTTTGACATAAACATCATTGGTAGAACAGATCCACTGACTCACAGGTTGGTGGTGCGATTCCAGCTCCCACAGACGCTGTGTCGTTTTGTCCTTGGGCAAGACACTGAAACGTTTTTCCAATATTTAAGGCAAGGTTCCTCCTGAACTGGTCTCTGCTGCGTCACATCTCGCTTATTTTATGT
>JAIEZT010000007.1:31770141-31867641 GCA_019594935.1 Periophthalmus modestus | reverse complement strand
GGGAAGAGGAACCACAACTAAGAGTAATGTTACACTGTGAAACTGCTCTGAAAAGTACAACTTTATTTAAAAGTTACTCAAGTAAACATACTAACAGTTGTACTACAGTTCGACTCGTGTATCTTTAGTCTGTTGCTTTCAGAACGATGAGGAATTAGGACCGTTGCCATGGCAATTAACAAATTACCGATGGCGACAGTCCTAAGTTTCCTGGTTTTGAAGCCGTTGATGACAGGAAGTCTGAACCGTGTGATTTGGTGAAGTCTCACACGTGTCAGAGCGACTCCACCTTCACCTCCGCCTCTTCGTCCCGTCGCCTCGTGTTTGTTTCAGATTCAGCTCCGTCTTCAGTCGATCCTCGAGTCTCTTCCATTTGTGTTATTTCTGTCTCCGTCACCTCCGTCCGAGCCCCAGTTAAAGAAAAATGTCTCACTGTATAATTAATCACCCAGCGTCGTCTAATTAGACGTGAATAGGAGTCGTCCCATTGGTTTGGCAGCTCGCTCTCACCTCCAGCACTTAGGCCTAATGGAGGCCCCTCTGCGCCTCCTCCGCCTCCGCCGACCCCGACCCCCCACAGACCCCTTGCCTCTGCCCCTCCTCTCCTCTCCCTCTCCTCCTCCTCCTCCTTCTGCATCTTCTCCTCCTTCTACTCTCTCTCCTCCCTCCCCTCCCCATTCCCCTCTCTTCCTCTTCCTCCTTCCACTCTCCATCTTCTTCACACTCTCCTCCTCCCTGTCCTTCTCTTCATCCCTCTCCCCTCTCTCCCCTCTCCCCTTCTCCTCCTCTTCTTACTACTCCCCCTCTCCTCCTCTTCCTCCTCCCTTTCCCCCTCTTCTCCTCTTTCTTCTTCCCTCTCCTCCTCTCCCTCCACTCCTCCTTCTCCTCTTCTCCCTCTCCTCTCCTCTCTCGCTCCTCCTTCTCTCCTCCTCCTCTCCTCTCCTCCGTCTCTCCCTCTCCTCCTCTTCCTCTCCTCTCCTCCCTCCTCCTCCCCCTTTTTCTCCCTCTCTCTCCCTCTCCTCCTCCCTCTCTCTCCTCCTCCCTCCTCCTCTCTCTCCTTCCTCCTCTCCTCCTCCTCCCTCCCTCTCCTCCTCCTCCTCCTCCTCTCACTCGTTCTCGATGAATCTGCTGAATACTCTGATAATTAGCGCAGTCGTTGAGAGGTGAATTATGTCTGACAGTGTAAAGTTTTCTTGTCCAGAGCGAGCGAGATCTTTGGTCCCATTCAAATGATTATTTTCAGAAATGGACATGCGTTCGTTCGTTTGGCTTAATGGAAGTGTCCACAGAAGACACTTTGAAGTTTGCAGAGTTACAGAAACTACACATTTCACACGGTTTAAACAACATGTCAGACGAGATTTTTAACCAGATTCACCTCAAAATGGACAAAACCGACTCTTGTAGCTTTAAGTCAAAATGTTGTTACCTCCTCAAAAACACACCTGGAGCTGTGTTTTGTTTCATTCACATGTTTGAGTAACACTTTTTTATTAGTCTGTAACATCTGCAAAGCTCAAAACGCTCTGTTCCACCTTGTGATGTCATAAAGTGGTAGTTTTCAAGTTAACAGCTCCTTTTACCTTTAGCGATGGGTGACATCCATAGACAGTTTATATAAATGGACATAGCTAACCTGCTAGCCACCATGTTCCAAACAGGAAGTGAGCATGAGCGCACTTCCAGCTCCATCGACTCTGGCTCCAATTCACTTTCTATTGAAAAACTGTTGCTCCTCTTTCTGTCCCTGCTGCTGTCAGACTCGTCATTTTAGTCCTAAATGTTCGTATTAACCCTCTACATGATCCTGGGGGTTTTATTTAGCTAAAAATATTTTGCCCGTAACCCAAGATTTGAACATTAATAACAGACAAATCAGGTCACTCCCGCTAGCGTTAGCAACAGGTTTTACTGAAAGTGTTGCTAAGCGCCCACCCTCTGTGCTAAACCAGTGGTGCTCATGGGAGGGGCGTTACCTTCAACAGCCTCGCTCCTGATTGGCTCTTTGGTTGCTATGATACAGAATTCCTCGTATTGAACTGCGCTCCAGGTTAGCCGCTATAACTGCTAGCCTCGACGAGCTTCATTTGACTGGAACTGACACTCACTTAGTCCACTTCTTTGCACAGTTTATGTCTTCCTTTAAATCACGTGTTTGTGAATGTCTCGAAGTCAAAAAACCCAACTATATCACGAAGATGAGACATGAGCAGATCACAACCTCTCGAACTTTAGGATAAGTGAAATATTAGCTGTTTTTTGTGTATAATTCTGTAATATTTTAGTTGCTGAAGCGCCATGGAGTCATTTTAATCCAAAACATGAGCCACAACAACCTAAAAACACTGGTAAAAAACATATTTCTACTTGTTCCTTTTACATAATGACCTACAGTATATGGCTATAATGGCTCATAATGATCACTGTGGAGGCAGAGCGAGGGAAAAAGGGAGGATGATGGATGGATAGAGACGCAGAAACAGAGCGAGAGGAGGGAGAGAGAGAGAGAGGGAGCGTTGCTAATTGTTTTCGTCAGTAGGCAGTAGGGAGCTATCAGGGTAATAAAGTTAATTAGCAGAACAAACCCGGATCATTGGAGCGGTGAGAGGAGCAGGCGGAGCAGATCTGGAGATGATAAACTCACTGGGAATCTGACACCAGGAAATAACGCCGGGAATCTCTCACGCCTGATTGGACGAGCGCACACATGACTGTAATCAAGCCCCGCCCACTTCCGTATCAGCTGTTTGTGTTCCCGCCCACTACATTAATAACTTTCACAGTTCAAGTGATAAATATAAACAACACACTTTTGATACAGATGCGTCGCTTTGGTTAAATGAGGCTTTTATCCAGTTTATCGTCGTGGTTGTCATGGTTACGTGCTTAAAACTGCACTGTGTAATTTTTCCACCTGCTTGTCTCCATGGAGAAGTTTTTGAATTGCCTAAAATATTTCAAAATATGGTGTTAAACTTCTTCTAAAATGTAAATCTTTCTTTCGCTATTCAATTACAGGTGTCGTTTTGTGCATTATTCATTTACTAATTTACTTACAAATTTTGGGTCATATCATTTTAAAATATTGTTTAGAGAAAAAAAAGAATAAAATACAGATAATGCATGGTTCCTATTCTTTTAGCTTCTGTTTACTACCATTTTTAATTATTTATTTATTTATTTTTATTTTTTTTAATACTTAGCTGTGCTGCTTTTGGCCTTTTCACTTTGCTGCAATAACCAGTGTGACCAGCAGATGGTGCCAGATACCACATCAAACTTTTCTACAACTGAAATCCACAGTTTCTGAACTTAAAATAAAATGAAGACATGAAGAAGACTGTAAAAAATGAGATTTAAATTTGAGATGACTTGAATTCACATGATGCTTTAAATTTGAGGAGTTTGGCTGTTTTTTTTGTGTCATTTCAAGCAGCGTAACTCAAACACAAAGCAGCACACGCACAGGAATAATTTTTAATATTAACTGTTCAGACAATCTACACCAGTAATTTCATACACACGACCATCATACAATGCTCAAATTAGGCTGATTTTTTTCAGCATCAACACCAGAAATACTGTAAATATGTATAAATGGACATAGCTAACCTGCTAGCCACCACGTTCCGAACAGGAAGTGAGCTTTAAATTGAAAAACTGTCACTCCTGCTGCATAGAGCCTCATCATTTTGGTCTTAAATGTTCTTATTAACCCGCTCTACATGATGCTACCGTTTTTATTTCACTATTATGTCCATAAATCAAGATATGAACTTTAAAAACAGACAAATCCGCTGCCTCCTTTCCCCGAGGTCGCTCCCGTTAGCGTTAGCAACAGGTTTGATTGACAGCGTTGCTATGTGTCCGTGCTAAATCAGTGATGACGAGGAAATGACATTAGAGCATAGAAAACAGTGTAATACAGGCGCTTTAATGCCGTACTGTAAAACATTAAAGGCAAAAGAAATCTCCGTGGAAACACACTAAACATGAATCATTTTTAAGCTCATTTTCTGTCTATATAGCATAATTATGGACGACCAAACATCCAGAACACTATGGAAACCAGTCCATACACAGCCAGTCCATCTTTCACCGAAATAGTTGAGCCGTGCGCGTCCATGGCAACGCAGTTTGACAGCCCATCACCACGGCGACGGGGGTTGACGTGCAGGTAATGGCTGCGACATCGCTCTGGGAAACACTTGATTATGGGATGTATATGTGAAGGGAACACAGCAGCGCGCCGCCTCTGTCATGTCGTATCCGCCGCGCTCTGTAATGCAGTAATTGTACAAGACGCAATATCCTAGCATCAGCGCGCCAAGCTAACGCCAGCCAGCGCGCCGACGTGTTAGACTCACCGGACAAGAATGAGACTCAGGAATAGCATTAGCGGCTGGAATTCAAACATGCGTGCATAAATATGAGGGTCTGTTACCTGTTCTGTACCGCAGAATGGGAGAAAGGGGGCGCTATAGGCTTTATTTATCTACACAAAAAAGTGAATATCCAGCCACTTCTAGGTATTACTTTTAAGATTTCTTTTAACTATCAGTGATTGATTTTTGTCTTATTTTAAAGGTATACTATGCAACTTTTCTGGGGGAGGTTCAAACACATGCTTGTCTCCATGGAGATGTTATCGCTTTGCCTGGAATGTTTCACCATAGAGCGTTAAGGTTATATATCTCCATGGAGACGAGCAGCACCATGTGACACAACCCAGACCTAAAGCTAAAGGTTAGAGTCCACTCGCTGTAAGAAGGTTTTTCAAAGTTTTTATATTTTTATCTTTAAGTACAGCTGAATATTTAAAAAAAGCAAGATGGATAAGCATAATGCCATACTGTGGAACATGTAAATCTTAATTGTCATGTTTTTCTATAGAGCTTTTCTACTTTCAAGGCACTCAAAGCTTTTTACATTAAGGAAACTCTCACACATTCATACACCAGAGTACACAGACACTGGGGGTGAGGTGGGTTAAGTGTCTTGCTCAAGGACACACATTTTCACAAACACACAGACACACAAACACATTTTCACCGAGGGCCACATCAGCAAAATGGCTGCCGTCAAAGGGCCAGATGTAAAATAAATCTAACTACTTTTTTTTTTAACTGTTTCTGTGTTTATTACTTATTCAAGTCACAAATATTACATATGTATTTGCCCAGATGTGTAAATTTGGCTGTAACTGCGTATCTCTTGATATAATGACATTTTAAGACCATCAGACCTTTTAATTTACCCTGTTGCAGGGCCACATAAAATGATGTGGAGTGCCACATTTGGCCCATGAGCCTTGAGTTTGACACATGTGCATTAAAGATACTAACTGCTGTTTCATTTTGCTAGTTACTTTAAGGAGGATTCTCGTGCTTTTAAGGCTCATTGTATCAGTTTCATAATGTGATTTTCATTCTTATCATTTACCGTTTTTATTATTTGTGTCGAGTTTGTTTCTTCGACGGGTCTTTGGAGACGAGGACGTATCTTCTACAGTGAAAGGACCGGTTTTATGTTTCTTTCTCTCACAAAAATCCTGCCCGACTTTGATAAAACTGAGATTCTTGTTTCAAATTCCCATCTGAAAACGCCTTTTTTTACACTCCGCCATTGACCGCTGCCTTTGAGATTGAAAACCCGTCTGCAGCGGCGGCGGCCGGTCCTGAACAGAACCTCACCTTATCTCATTTTGTTCCAACGCCGTCGCTTTTTCTCAGTCAAAGAAATGCATGTAGAATATATATGTGGCTTTGTTGATTCCTCGGGTTTGTTTGGTTTGCGTTGCCAGGTTGTCGAGTCTGGGTGCGCTTGATTCGGTTGTCAGGGAGTGCCTATTTTGTGGGCCGACGCGTTGCCGGCTATCATCACCTGGGACATGTGATAGCTTATCAAAGTGCGGGCAGCCTCCTCCTTCCTCTCCTCCTCCCGAAAAAATGTGAGCTTTTTCTCTCCCGTCGTCAAGGGAAACGCGGCGCAGAGGGACAGTTTGATGTCTCGCTCGGCATCGTGGGATACGGCTGTCAGGGCCGACGACTCTGCCACTGCGGAGATAACCTTCGGGGTGACAGGCGAGACAAAGGAAGCCTGGATGCACAAACAGAGCCCTCCCGCTGGGCTAAACAACAAGCATCGATCCTCATTAAACCCGATCGATATATCGACTTGAGTTTGGGTTTAAAAAAGCCTGACAGACAAAAAGAAGGGCACAAGTATTTGGAGGATTCTGTTGCCGTGGGAGATCTTAAAAAGAAATATTGTGTTAAATGTATCTTGTATTTATACCAAATACAGGCAGGTTTTATTGATCAGAAATACAGTGAACATTTACATTAGTGTAACACGTTAGACTCTCCACAGATCTGACTCATAACTTGTCTCCAAGGAGTTTAATTAAACTTTGCATTATCCTTAAATCATCCTCTCCCTCTTTCTCTCTCTCCCTCCCTCTCTTTCTCCCTCTTTTTCTCTTTCCCTATCTCCTTCTTCTCTCTCCCCCTCGTTCTCCTTCTCTCCGTTTTTGTTTCTCTCTTCCTCTTCCTTCCTATCTCTCCTTTCCTCTCTTTCTCCCTCTCTTGCTCTCTCCCCCCTCTCCTTCTTCTTCTCCCTCCCTCCCTCTCTCTCTCCCTCCCTTCCTTCCCCTTTCTTTCTTCCCCTCCCTCTCTCTCTCTTCTCTTCTTCTTCTCTCTCCCCTCTTTTCCTTCTCTCTCTGTTTTCATTCTCTCTCCCTCTCTTCCTCTCCCTCCCTCTCTTTCCTTTGCTCTCTTTCTCCCTCTCTCTCTCACTCCTTCCCCCCTTTCTCTTTCTTCCTCTCCCTCTCTCTCTTTCTCTCTCCCTCTCCTTCTCTCTCCCCCTCTTTCTCCTTTTGCCGCTGTCTCTCTCTCTCCCTCCCTCTCTCTCCTTCCTTCCTACCTTCCTTCCCTCCCTCTCTCTCTTCCTCTCTCTCCTTCTCTCTCTCCTTCTTTCTCTCTCCTTCTCTCTGTCTCTTTCTCCCTCTCTCGCCTTCTCTCCCTCTCTCCTTTGCTTTCTTTCTCCTTCTCTCCCCCCCTCTGTCTCCCTCTCTCTCTCCTTCTCCCCTCTCTCTCTCTCTTCCTCTCTCTCCCCCCTATATTACTGTCCTATAATCGGGAAGTGCGTCTTATCATGCTAGCTGTTGTTAACATCACTGTGAAGGTAAAACTGCTCTGATCTGATATTTGTGTAAAGCTCTTATAAACTCATCATGGTGAATAATCAGGATGTTCAGAATGTATTTTTTTTTTTATGAGTATGTGTGAATATTTCCCTCCAATTACAAACCCTCGGGTGAAAAAGCACCGATTTGTGACACGTGAAACACAGAGACAAACCAGATCAATATTTGAGTTTAAAAAATCCTGACAAAAAGGAGGAAGTACTACTACTGCGTTTGGTGAGTCGTTGCCGTTGGAGACGGTTAAAAAGCGGATGTTGTGGATCAGAGCGTGAGGACGTGACCGAGGTGACGACGGAGTAGAACGAACACGAGAGAGCGGGACCGGGAGGGCATCAGGGGCAATCACACAGCACCGATCAATACTGCATCAAATACTGCATCAAATACGGCATCAAATACTGCATCATCTCAGCTTTTCTTTTTGAAATCGTTACCATCAAATAATAAAAGGTTTGAACATTTCTGTGAATCCCACGAGTGAATCTCAGACATTTTTCTACTCACAAATATTTGGATATTTACTACTACAGGGGTTTAGGAAGTACCACTGTTACATAAATGTACTAACACATCTACACGTAACCTGCTGCTACTCAATATATATGCACTAGTAGTAGTAGTAGTTGTTGTTGTTGTAGTTGTAGTAGTAGTAGTAGTAGTAGTAGTTGCTTTAGTTGTAGTAGTAGTAGTTGTTGTAGTAGTAGTAGTAGTAGTAGTTGTTGTAGTTGTAGTAGTAGTAGCTGTTGTAGTAGCTGTTGTAGTTGTAGTTGTAGTAGTTGTAGTTGTAATAGTTGTAGTTGTAGTAGTTGTTGTTGCTTTAGTTGTAGTAGTAGTAGTAGTTGTTGTAATAGTAGTTGTAATAGTAGTAGTTGTTGTTTTAGTTATAGTAGTAGTAGTTGTAGTAGTAGTTGTTGTAGTAGTAGTTGTAGTAGTAGTAGTAGTTGTTGTAGTTGTAGTAGTTGTAGTAGTAGTTGTTACTTTTGTTGTAGTAGTAGTTGTTGTTGTTACTTTAGTTATAGTAGTAGTAGTAGTAGTAGTTGTAGTAGTTGTTTTTAGTAGTTGTTGTAGTTTTAGTAGTTGTAGTAGTTGTTTTTAGTAGTTGTTGTAGTAGTTTTTATTGTAGTAGTAGTAGTAGCATAGTTGCCAACTGAATTGCAAACTCTACTAAATACTTATTATATTTAAATGTTACAGTCGGCTGCACGTTTATGATCAGGAGAAATGACGGTGACGATGAAAAACGATCTCGTCCTGCTACATTTTGATCACTTCTTTCTTTTGAACTGTCAAAAGTCCTAAAAATGGCGCCCGTAAAGTTGAAAGTCTGTGATATTTAGCAAAACACTTTAGACATTGCCTGTATAATATACAGTCACATCAATTCAACTGTGTTATCCTTAAATGACCCTCTCTCCCTCCATCCTGCCATTCCTCTCCCTCCACCACTCTCCCCTCCTTCTCCATCCCTCGCCCGTCCCTCTCTCCCTCTCTCCCTCTCTCCCTCTGTCTTTCCCCTCCTCTCTCCCTCTCTGTCTCTCCCTACCTGCCTCCATCCCTCCCTCCTTTCCCTTCCCTCTCTATTACTCCTCTCTCCGTCCCTCTCGTCCCTTCTCTTGTCCCTTCCCTCTCTCCCTCTCTCTTTCTCCTACTCTCTCTCCCTCCCTTCCTCTCTCTTACTCTACTCCTCTCTCTCTCTCCCTCCCTTCCCTCTCTCTTTCTCCTCCTCGCTCCCTCCCTCTCTCTTTCTCCTCCTCATTCCCTCTCTCCCCCTCTCTCTCTCTTCTCCTCCTCCTCTCTCCCTTTCTTCCTGTCTCTTTTCTCCTCCTCTCTCCCTCTCCCTCGTCCCTTCCCTCTCTCCCTTTCTCTTTCTCCTCATCTCTCCCTCCCTCTCTTTTTCTCTTCCTCCCTCCCTCTCTCTTCTCCTGTCATTTACACAGAGCATAAATATGAATGACGTCAGAGCTAAAATGCTGATCTAAATCCTCGCCACTCCACAGATCTCTGCTACACAAATACAACATAACTGCTCCTATTCACTGAGCCATGTTCTAAACTCAAGCTAACGTCTCTTCTTTGGAGATGCTAACACACGCCGCTAGCTCTCATGCATTCATTCATATATCTGGCGCTAAATGTAGCAGTGGGTTAGTTAGCATTTTAAACGTGCTGCTGTTTTGATGATTCACACAAACAGAAGAACAGTGGGACGGGGCGCTCCGGGGGGTCAGGACGCACCACTGTTATGTAGATGTATGCAACCACCATCTCCATGACAACTATCTCAACGACCAGCTCCACGATGACCATCTGCAACAACCATCTCCATCACAACTATCTGGAACAACCATCTCCATGACAACTATCTGCAACCACCATCTCCACGACAACCATCTGCAACGACCATCTCCATGACAACTATCTGCAACCACCATCTCCACGACGACCATCTCCACGACGACCATCTGCAACGACCATCTCCACGACGACCATCTGCAATGACCATCTCCACGACAACCATCTGCAACGACCATCTCCATGACAACTATCTGCAACAACCATCTCCATGACAACTATCTCAACGACCATCTCCACGACGACCATCTGCAACAACCATTTCCTCGACGACCATCTGCAACCACCATCTCCATGACAACTGTCTGCAACAATCATCTCCACGATCATCTGCAACGACTATCTCCACAACGACCATCTCCACGAGGACCATCTCCACATCGACAGTCTTCAATGACCATCTCCAACCACCATCTCCACGATGATCATCTCCATGTCACCTGCTGCTTTTTCATGCATTTGCAGTTGTAGTAGTAGTAGTAGTGGCAGTAGTGGTAGTGGTAGTAATAGTAGTGGTAATAGTGGTAGTAGTGGTAGTGGTAGTAATAGTAGTGGTAATGGTAGTAATGGTGGTAGTGTTAGTAGTGGTGGTAGTAGTAGTAGTAGTGGTAGTAGTAATAGTGATGGTAGTAGTGGTAGTATAGTAGTAGTAGTAGTAATAGTGGTAGTGGTATTGGTCATAGTGGTGATAGTAGTAGTAGTAGTAGTAGTAGTAGTGATAGTAGTAATAGTGATGGTAGTAGTGGTAGTAATAGTAGTAGAAATCGTCCTGTATAGAGCCATGGAACTGTATTATAAACCGTGTTATATCTCATCATCAAAAACATTAAAATCAAGAGAAAATCAATAAAATATTTATCGCATTTAGATTAAAGTCAGTGTTGGAAAAAAGCACTCAATATTGTTACTTAAGTAAAAGTACAGATACCAAAAAGAAATACTCAAGTAAAAGTAAAAGTTTCACATGAAAAACTGTACTTAAGTAGAAGTATTAAAGTACTTGTTTAAAAATCTAAAAAGTAAAAGTATTTTGTGCAGATTGTGTATATTTTGAGTCCAGTACTTGAATATTTTTACTTTGTCACAACACTGACTAAAGTTAGAAACAAAACCACAAAGGAAGTAAAGATTTTTTTTTTTTTTTTTTTTTTTTTTTTTTTTTCAAAATTTAAATCCCATCAAATTCATGAACTAATCTTGAAACAGATGATCTCACTGCTGCATGAATCATGTACATTACGTTTGCATCGGAGGCTTAAGCGAGTATAACAGAACATAATGAGCTCTGTTAGCTTCGTTAGCTTCGTTAGCTTCGTTAGCTCCGTTAGCTTTAGCACGGTCCTGTCCACTGTCTCCGCTGTCCCCACACAAACACGGGATTACACAGGCGAATGAGGCTAAGAGCATTAGCACAATCCTCTCCGCTAATAGAAAAGAAGCGAACAATGAGCCGCTCTCGATCAATAAACTTCACTCAAACACGACAACGACCAGAGACTCATTTACATTATCGACTCCGAGGAGCTGGATACTTTTACTTACTCAGCCTGTGTGCGTGTGTTTGGATTTATTTATTCATTCAAAGTAAAGTATAAAGCCAATCACTTTTCTTTCTCATATCGATCAGTCCAGTTCATCAATGTAGTCTTTAAATAAACGCCATTTAAAGAGACAATATTACACTGTTTCATCACAAACACACTGGAGTTGTGTTTTGTTTCATTCACACAAACCCTGCAGATTTAGGCTGAGTTCCTCTCTCTGTTCCACCTTGTGATGTCATCATGTGTACAGGAAGTGCTCCACTGTGTTTTTAAACTCCATACACCTTCACTGGAATCATCTGGATCATTTCAGTCCTGGTCTTCTTCTTCTTCTTTTTCTTCTTCTTCATCTTCTTCAAACTTGTACTTCTTCTTCTTTGTCTTTGTCTTCATTGTCTTCTTTTTCTTCTTCTCCATCAAACTTGAAAACAACTTCATCTTCTTCTTCTTCTTCTTCAAACTTGAAAACTTCTTCTTTGTTGTCTTCTACTTCTTCAAACTTGAAAACAACTTCTTCTCCTTTGTCTTCGTTGTCTTCTTCTACTACTTCTTCTTCATCTTCATTTTCTTCTTCAAACTTGAAAACAACTTCTTCAAACTTGCAATCAGCTTCTCCTTTCCCTTCTTTTTCTCTATATGCTAACACTCTTTATGCTAACACTCTTTATGCTAACACTCTCTGTGCTAACACTCTCTATGCTAACAATCTTTATGCTAACACTCTCTGTGCTAACACTCTCTATGCTAACACTCTTTATGCTAACACTCTTTATGCTAACACTCTTTATGCTAATACTCTCTGTGCTAACACTCTTTATGCTAACACTCTTTATGCTAACACTCTTTATAAGATAAGATAAGATAAGATATGCCTTTATTAGTCCCACAGTGGGGAAATTCCAGATCTATCTTATCTTAACACTCTCTATGCTAACACTGTCTATGCTAACACTCTTAATGCTAAAAACTATAGTTATTATGAACACATTTGCCCCATCTTCATTTGTAGATATGTAGACAGAGAAGCATTTACCCCCAGACTATAATAAGTGTTTTTAGTTATAAACATCTTCAAAATGTGCAGTTGTATTTCAAACATAGCGTCTCATTCATTTACACAGAGGAAAGTGGCTTATTTGAGGCTTATCCATCAAATCCATGGCGCAGACATAATTAATAACAGATTTGTGATTGTGATGACGAGGGCTTTCTCTTTCAGTTTAACACTTTTAATACACGACATATGAAGATTAACCCCGTTTCAGATACAGTTATCCCGCTTTGATTTGGGCCATAGCACAGCATGCGCCTCTGTTAAACAATTACAGGGATTTACCGCGTTTGTTCATGTTTAGTTTATTTGCTGACACACAACCGTCCAGTACTGCAGCTGGAGCATTTGAAATCTTAAACGGTGATACACAGAGGCAGCAGGTCGTAAACGGCTTTTATTGAGGATAATACATGACGATAAATAAGATTATTACAATATTAAGAGGGTTACGTTTACAGCACAAGAGGAATTTGATGATCTGAAACACCCGGGGTTTGATTTGAACTGTAACATTTTCAAATAACTTTCATTTAACATTTTGTCTTTCAGTTTTGTTTTTGCTTTTGCCTGATTAGTTTATGATCAAATAGAAAACTGGCATAGCGAGTGTTAGCATAGAGAGTGTTAGCATAGCGAGTGTTAGCATAGAGAGTGTTAGTAGAGAGAGTGTTAGCAAAGAGAGTTCCTGCATAGAGAGTGTTAGCATAGAGAGTGTTAGCATAGAGAGTGTTAGCATAGCGAGTGTTAGCATAGAGAGTGTTAGCATAGAGAGTGTTAGCATAGCAAGTGTTAGCATAGAGAGTGTTAGCATAGAAAGTGTTAGCATAGAGAGTGTTAGCAAAGAGAGTTCCTGCATAGAGAGTGTTAGCATAGCGAGTGTTAGCATAGCCAGTGTTAGCATAGAGAGTGTTAGTAGAGAGAGTGTTAGCAAAGACAGTTCCTGCATAGAGAGTGTTAGCATAGCGAGTGTTAGCATAGCGAGTGTTAGCATAGAGAGTGTTAGCATAGAGAGTGTTAGTAGAGAGAGTGTTAGCAAAGAGAGTTCCTGCATAGAGAGTGTTAGCATAGAGAGTGTTAGTAGAGAGAGTGTTGGCAAAGAGAGTTCAAGGCATAGAGAGAGTGTAGCATAGCGAGTGTTAGCATGGAGAGTGCTGAAAGAGAGTGCTGGCATAGTGAGTGTTAGCATAAAAAATGTTAGCAAAGAGAGTGCTGGCATAGCGATTGTTAGCGTGGAAAGTGTTAGCAAAGAGAGTGCTGGCATAGTGAGTGTTTGCACATTATTCACATCGGATGAAACATTAGTAAAAACCAAAGTTAAATCTGTCAACTGGACAAAACATAGTAGAAGTGAAGACGTTTCGCTGCTCATCCAAAATGTCATCACAAAAATTAGATTTAACACTTTATAATAACTCGACCTTAATTAGCCTTAATAAAGCATGAACAGAGAGTTTATTAAGACTGATTCAGACTTAGTAACTACATTAACACTCAAATTAAACTGTGTGGAAGATTACAGCTACAGTAACATTTCCATGGAAACAAGCAGGAAGAGGTCCTCCTCCAGGCCAAATAAGAGTCAGGTTTGTGGCGGTGCGAGCCCACTCACAGTAAGGACGCATGTTTTCCCAAGTTTATTAGTGTAGTAAACTTTTTCATGCTTTATTACGGCTGTAAATTGTGTAGTTATTGTAAAAAGTTACCAAAAGGAACACTCCTATAGGTGATAAGTGTAGGGTCAGCTGTGACAGACCCTCTGCTGCCCTCGTATAGACGGTCGACTCTCAGACTGAACACAGCAGGCTCCGCGGGGGCCAGAGGAGACACAGGTAATGACAGTGATTTGAGACGGCGTGTGCTGCGTTTACACTGCACACGAGAGTCCCGCTGAGGGATGATCTCTGCCCCAGGGCACAGGAAGTGGGCAGGACGGGCCCCTGTGGTGAGAACAACCTTACACACAACATTACACACACAACACACCTGCAACAAGCCACGCTGCTGTTAGCATGGAGAGTGTTAGCAAAGAGAGTGTTAGCAAAGAGAGTGCTGGCATAGATAGTGTTAGCAAAGACAGTGTTAGCAAAGAGAGTGCTGGCACAGAGAGTGTTAGCAAAGAGAGTGCTAGTATAGAGAGTGTTAGCATAGATAGTGTTAGTAAAGAGAGTTAGCTGAATGTTAGCAAAGAGTGTTGGTGTGGAGAGTGTTAACAAAGAGAGTGCTGGTATAGAGTGTTAGCATGGAGAGTGTTAGCAAAGAGAGTGTTAGCATAGAGAGTGTTAGCAAAGAGAGTTCTGCTATAGAGTGTGTTAGCGTGGAGAGTGTTAGCATAGAGAGTGTTAGCAAAGACAGTGCTGGCACAGAGAGTGTTAGCAAAGAGAGTTCTAGCACAGAGAGTGTTAGCAAAGAGAGTGCTGGCATAGAGAGTGTTAGCATTGAGAGTGTTAGTAAAGAGAGTTCTGCTATAGAGTGTGTTAGCGTGGAGAGTGTTAGCATAGAGAGTGTTAGGATAGAGACTGTTAGCAAAGAGAGTGCTGGCATAGAGAGTGTTAGCAAAGAGAGTACTGGCATAGAGAGTGTTAGCAAAGAGGGTGCTAACGAGTGGCTAGCGAGTGTTAGCGTGGAGAGTGTTAGCATAGAAGAGAGTGTTCTAGAGAGCTTCTTCTCCTCCTCCTTTTTTGTCTCCTTCTTCATTGTTTCATTATTCTTCTTTATCCAATCAAATCAAATTGTGTTGTCAATTAGAAATCCGATAATGATGAGATTTAATGTGCACATAACAGAGCCACTTTATTAGTATCACTTTAAAACCAACTCACCAAAACACAAAATTACACAAATGAACCACAAAATAATAAAACAATATCTCCCTCTTTATGCTAACACAGTCTATGCTAACAATCTTTATGCTAACTCTCTTTATGCTAGCAGTAGTGGCTTGTTGCTGTTGTGTTGTGTGAGCAATGGTTGTTTTTTCTTTTTTTTCTTTTTGATGTTTAAAAATTTATGGATTGAGGTAAAATGTATTAGTCTAAACTAAGCACATTTTGTTTCTGGATTCAAGCATTTTTTACACAGACTTTGACAGCGTAGACGTGTTTCGTGTTTCCAGCATCGATCGACAGATGAAGTGAACGTGTTGTCCCTGTCCAAAGATGGCCTGTGCTAAAGACACTGGACTAATCACTTTCATTGTGCAGAGTTGCCATGGAAACGCCGCTCATTTAGCCACAGAAGCTAACGACTCAGCGTCATTATCTTAGCGCAGCTCGGGCCTCACACCATGAATGAACAATTAGACCAGGAGCTGAGGAGGGGACGTGCGGGGGCTACTATTGAGTTTGCCATAACACTCAAATCACTCTACTCAAAGTGTTGGCAAGATCAAATGAGAAACTCTGTAGTGAAGGTTTGTAGTACGATCTCCTATGAGCAATGCATTATTCCTGTGTCATTGTGCAATACACTTATACGCATACTATTAAAGTCAATTTTCTTTTCTACCATGTAATTTTCCATCATCAAAAACATGTCTGAAGAGGTTTTAGATGCGATTCATGCATGTTTGAGTAATTTAGCGATCTGTCCCAGTCTTTATTTAAACTCTCTTTACTGTTACCTGTAAGATTCTGCGTCCAAAGCTCCGCCCACAAGCCTACGTCACCCACGCTCCCACACGACAGTTCTCCATAAATATACAAAAACATGATATAAAACTTTACACTACAACTTGACAAACCTGGTGTGATGTGCAGTAATTTAATTAGCAAAATGCAGCTGATTGTGTCGTGTTAGAGCTCTGAAGGGGGAGACACTTAGCGCGGAGAGCAAAGGGCGGGGAGAGTCAGAGCGTCAAAAACGAAAGTAAATTGGTTTCAACGAATATATAATTTTCAAACCAATAAAAGGACATGGTCATCTAAATATGCTATGTGTTAGCATTTAATACCTCATAGAAGTCAAATACCTCCTCTTTAATACCCCATAGAAGTAAATACCTCCTCTTTAATACCCCATAGAAGTAAATACCTCCTCTTTAATACCCCATAGAAGTAAATACCTCCTCTTTAATACCCCATAGAAGTAAATACCTCCTCTTTAATACCCCATAGAAGTAAATACCTCCTCTTTAATACCCCATAGAAGTAAATAAGTACCAAATAGTAAATACCTCCTCTTTAATACCCCATAGAAGTAAATACCTCCTCTTTAATACCCCATAGAAGTAAATACCTCCTCTTTAATACCCCATAGAAGTAAATGCCTCCTCTTTAATACCCCATAGAAGTAAATACCTCCTCTTTAATACCACATAGAAGTAAATACCTCCTCTTTAATACCACATATAAATAAATACCTCCTCTTTAATACTTTAATACTTAATTTAATAGTAAATTGTACTTTTTGACCATTATTTCAAATATTTTCTGCTGTGGCACATGAACTCTTGGCATGTATGAATAACAGTGGTTTTGATGAGGCCGATGGCACAGATTGATGGTCACTTAACCTTTGTTTGTCCCAGGGCAGCCAGTTACAGAAGTAACTCCTTAACCTCTAAATGTGAGGATTGAAATATCTACAGTATATTTCTGATCATCGCTGTGGCTCAGTGGTTGGGATGCGAGAGCCCAGCGACCTGAAGATCTGCAGTTTAATCCCAGCTCTGTCCTGTGCACAGTGTTTTTAAGTGTTTGGCAAGACACTTCACCCACCTCGCCTATTATTAATTAAAATTGTGGAAAATTGTGGAAAGCTTGTGCATATGTACTATTTTGCTGTGTAGCGCTTCAGACGCATTTGAATTGAGCAAATGCTTCTAACACAGCGTTACTAATGCTAATGCTAATGCTAATGCTAATGCTACAGGTTCTTGTCCAGAGGAGACAGGCGTCCATCAGCTGTGCTTTGGTCATTTGGAGCAGGGACAGTGGAGCTGAGCCCTCTCCCTCCTCCTGGTCGGCTACTGCTGCTGCTGCTGCTGGACTTAAACTGTGGGTCTGGGGAAAACCTGGATCCTGGATCAGATCTGGACTCCAAAGACGGGACCACTTACATAAATGTACCACAAGTGTCTTATAAACATTTGCAGACATAGTGTTGTCTCTAAACTGATCCCACAACCTCAGAAAACACACATACTTTGAAACTTTATTACAATTTTGTGTGAAGTTGTGCATTAATTTTGTATATGTGGAAAACAACAAGAACTAAAATATGTGCATTTGAATTGACTTGTCGTTAATTAATCCATCTTTGTCTCTGCAGGACAATGTTCTCTCTGCATTTGACCCATTCTTCGTAGTACTGGGACGATATAAACCCGTCAGGAGCAGTGGGCGATCGCTGTGCAGCACCTTTGGACCCGTCTCATCTTGAGCCTGGAGCAGGAGACACAAAAAAGACGTCTGGGAATCAAACCTGCAACCTTAATGAAACGAGGTGAGTGATTAGTGCTTTGCCAGAGAGTTTAGTGCTTCCTGGTTCTAGAGCAGTGGTGTCAAACTCAAATTCACAGTGGGCCATAATTAAAAACTAAGACAAATTCATGGGCCAAACTCAATATTTACTGAAAATTGGATCAGCCATTATCTAAGTAACATTATTTTTACTCTGACATTTATGTGGATGTTTTTCAGTGGAAATAACACATCAACTTTATTCATGCAGAAAAACATTTTTTTTTTTATAAAAATACTAAGTGCTACATAGAAAGATGTTTCCATCCACTAGATCTGCTCAAACATTACCAACAAATACTCGTTATGTTTTATGCCCGAAAGATAGTTTTGAGTTTTATACATTTTAGCTTAAAGTAAAAATCTGTTTCAGCCATTTTCAATTCTCAAAAATGTCTTAATAAATGTATTTACAGTCAGTGGGCCTGCTTCACCACAGATCTGACCTGTAACTTAAGGACTTCGTGCATCACCTGCTTGTCTTTATACAGAGTGGCCCAAAAGTCATTCATAACTCTTTTGTTTCTAGATATTTTTCTTTTTTTTCCAGAGCATTTAGAACGATTCTTCCGACATTAATCTGAGCAAATACAGCACCGAGGAACAAACCCTCATTGTACAGTGGTACTTTGAGTCACATGGGTCAAACTCAGAAACCCAGCAGTAAATCCCATTAATTTTTATATATTATAACCGTATATATTGCCAAAACCTGGGAAGGTTCAGTTTATCTGCTAAAATTTGGTGAGTATAACTTAAGAATTATAGGAGCTACTGAAGATTTAAAAGTGTCAGTGACTTTTGGGCCACCCTATACATGGTTGTGTTTTAATGTGACACGTGTGAAACATCCAAGTTTTTTTTTTAATCAATAAAGATTTTTTTGAATCTGCTCTTAAATCTTAAATTTTAATGCCATACTGTGGAGCAATCATGTAAATAAAATTATAAGTAAAATAAGTAATTTTGACTCTAATTCTTAAAGCAATAACGAGACCCTCTGTTAGAAAAGTTACATTTTGCATTTTTAAATCGTATATTTATTTGTCTGTGTTACAATAAAACAATAAATTTTAACTTGAGACTCCTGAGCGTGGTCAAAGTTCATGAGACTATTATAAAACTCTTCGCACATGTTCGCACTTGTGTCTCTGCTCAAGTCCCAGCCTGTGTCAAAACCCTTTATTATGCTATAGCCAATGTTAGCGCTATGATAAGCTAACAGGCCCATTAGTGCCAGTTCATTTAGCTGGTTAGCTGGGGCCACGGGGCTGATCACATTCATTACACATCATTAGTGCACAATTAGCATGTCTCTGGTGACAGGGCGGCGCGCTCTGTTAGCCCACACTTCCATTGGTGTTGTATGAAACGTTAGCTTCGTAGCCTCGTTAGCCGCCGCGTGATTTATGATGGGGACATGACAGGCTTTTCATCACTTTAAGCCGTCGCGCTAATCGAAGAGCCTGTCAAGTGAGTGCAGTTTATTTAACAAGATGGCCCCGGCTTTGACATGGCATTTCTAATTTGGCTCCGGGTTTGTTATCAGTCAGGAAGTGAGCCGGGACTTGTAGCGTTGGAAAATGTGATGGGGAATTATTTAATTGGGAAGAGGGTACGGCAGAATGAATGTAGGCTAGTACTCGTGTGGACAGAAGGGGCAGAGGAGTCAAAACGTGCACTCAAATACAAGTATACACAGCTCGAATCAGTTCAGTTTTATTTATATATTGGTAGAAGTGGAGAAATACTTAAGACTGCTCGTTTCTCTTTACAAACTGTTGATTCGTTCGTAGATTCTTGAGGGAGACCAGCGCAAAAGTGGAAAAATCCTGAACATGAAAGCTCCACACGTTCAAGGGAATCAGCCAGGGGACCTCGTTGTTATGAGGTAAAAGTACTAACCACTACGCCACACTGTTTATATCACTGCTAAATATAATGAACGATGGAATATTGAGAAAAACTAGACACAGTAGCTCAGTTTCTAGGGTGTAGACTGTGAAACTTCAGTCTCTCTTTCTCTTCCTCCTTAAATCTCTTCTTCTCTGATTCAGAAAAAGTTATTTATTTAAACATGTATTTCTACATTTATGACCAAAGAGTCTTGTTCAAATTCACAGTCTCGTTAGAAAGATGGAAGCAGTGGTTAGAAATACAGGACAATAAAAGAAAAAAGGGAAGAAACGTGCACTTCTCACCACTCTTAATGATTTTTTTTTTAATTTACAAAATGATACTGAACATTTCCGAAGCATAAACCTGATGATTTTCATGTCCAGTGACTTAGAACAAATATATTTACTTGAGTATACGACCCTTTTCAGGCAAATGAATGTATCAGGACATGTTTTGTGCAGCTTGGTTTCATTTTGTTTGTCTTTATTGCTCTGAAAAATGTAGAAAAAACATGCGTCCTTACTGTGAGTCTGCTCGCACCTCCACAAACCTGACTCCTCCTCGGCCTGGATCAAGGCCTCCACCTGCTTGTTTCCATGGAAATGTTGTTTTGGCTGTAATATTCACAGTGTGGCATGAAACATATCGAACTCCTTGGAGAATAATGTGTAAAATATGGTTTTAAAGTTTCTGTTTCCATGGAATCGTACAGGTGACATGCCACCTCCAGAAAGTTACAGAATGTACCTTTACCTCTTGTTTGCTGTTTTTCTCCTTTAAAGCAGGTCTGTCGTGCTTGTGTCTGCTCTGTAGTTATTATCTATGACAGAGGTGCCCAAACTCTTTTCACCGAGGGCCATATCTTGAAAATATTGGACACAAAGGGTCACAGTCCAGTGGTTAATACAGTGGATAATTAACATAGTTTTGACTTCATACTTTAAATTAGGCTTGAAATATTAATATTAGCTCTGTATGACAATGCAATGTGATGTTATTTAGGTTATATTTGTAGGATTACTCAAATATGCTGTAAAAACTACTGATTATGATCAATTAGGCCAGTTCAACTGAAGCATGAGGGCCAATAAAAACTGGTCTGAGGGCCGCATTTGGCCCCCGGGCCTTAGTTTCGACACGCCTGGTCTATGACAAATCTAAAACATTTTACCGTATTTTCCGGAGTATAAGTCTCACCAGCCAAAAAATACATAATAATGAAGAAAAAAAAATATGTATTTGACATATAAATCGCACCGAGTATAAGTTGCACCCTTGGCCAAACTATGAAAAAAAGAAACGAAAAAGAAACTGAAGAATCTAACATATATCACAGCTTAAGAAAAGAAAATTGCGTATTGAAAATAAGCGATTAAAGATGAATCAAACATGCACGAATCACTCCAAATGAAACTTCAAGAGGGTAAATGAGAATGGAAACAGCTATAACATGGCTGCAACCTCTGAAAAGCTCATTTTGCAGAGTTACTCAGCTTTAACAAAATGATTTCAGCTGTTTCTCTCGTACTAATTGACCAAAATCCAACCTGATCACTCCAAAAAGCTCCTTAACGCACCTAAACACATCCTCACACCACCTCCATCACTGCACCTTCAGCTTTCACCATTTCAAACACAACTCTTTGTCACGTCTCTTGTAATACCCCTCCTTTAAAAAAAAAAAAACTGGGGACATTTTGACTCTCACTGGAGGTACAGACAGCTCCTTTTCTCTCCTCGTCTATCACCTCCCACCCATCTCCTCGCACAAGAAAACCGCCGTATTGATTTGCCTGTCGCCGTGGAGAGCTGGATTAAAGCCCCTCTCTCCTGCGTTCCCGATAGCATCATCCCCTCAGCCCCGGCTCGCGACTCCGCTTCGGGCTTTCCCTGCAGCCCGCATTGTCTATTCTGCTCCGCTATGTGAAAAATGCGGAATATCAACAATGGCTTTCAGTGGCGTATTGTTGAGTTTTTGTATGAACTAATCTTGCCTCAGTGAAAAAGACCTAGAGCTTGGACAAAACGTCTGAAGCCCAAAGCACTCCTAGCTGGCTCTCCTCTTGAACAGACGGCTTAGGGCTGCAGAGGAGGCAGGAGGCTAGGAAAGGAGGCAAGGAACGCTTATAAGAACATATAGTGATGCTGTTTCACTATGGGGAAGTATAGGCTGATCACACAGATGCTAGGCTAACAAACTCGAATCATTACAGTCAACGTACTGGATCGATACTGCGAAACCCTCGTACTGTAGGATCACGTATACTCGAGTCCGTCGGATGTATCGCTGGTTTGGATGGTCGGCGGGCAGCGGCCAATCAGACGTCAGGAGCCCGGGCCTTGTCATAAAGACAGCGTGACATCACAGAGCGGTAAGGCGACGGCTGCGGAGGAATTCTGCTCCGGTTTACATCAGGAGAGGAGGGAAAAGTGGGACTTTATTTGGCAATTTGGAGGTTTTATACAGGATTACCTCTTAGAATCAGGTTATTATTTGTAAAAAAACACACATAGGCCTGTTTAAACATGTTTTCTGTGAAGTGATTTGGTGTTTTGGGCGAGCAAATATTTCAAATTAGTACTAATCCTAATTATTAATTCATAAAACTCAACTTGACTATTCAGAAAAGGTCAAATATTGTCCTTTTATGTGATTTTTTTAAAAGAATCGACACCTTTCGATACCAGTTTAGTATCGATTAGTGTCTGAGTTTCGATTCCTTTGACGACCCGAGTTTTCAAGTACCTGCGTAGGATTTAGTATTCATTTGTATTCATTTGTATCATTTGTATCATTTGTCGTATAAATACTTCACATTTATCTTGGTTTAGTCCTGGTTTGATCCCGGTTTAGTCCTGGTTTGATCCCCGTTTAGTCCTGGTTCAGTCCTGGTTTAGTCCTGGTCTAGACCTGCGTCGGTCACAGTCTAGTCCAGGTTTAGTTCTGGTTCCGTCCTGGTTTAGTCCTGGTTTGATCCCGGTTTAGTCCTGGTTTAGACCTGGTTCAGTCCTGGTTTAGTCCTGGTTTGATCCCGGTTTAGTCCTGGTTTAGTCCTGGTCTACTCCTGGCTTGGTCACAGTCTAGTCCTGGTGTAGACCTGGTTCAGTCCTGGTTTAGTCCTGGTTTGATCCCGGTTTAGTCCTGGTGTAGACCTGGTTCAGTCCTGGTTTAGTCCTGGTTTGATCCTGGTTTAGTTCTGGTGTAGACCTGGTTCAGTTCTGGTTTAGTCCTGGTTTGATTTAGTCCTGCTGTAGACCTGGTTCAGTCCTGGTTTAGTCCTGGTTTGATCCCCGTTTAGTCCTGGTTTAGTCCTGGTTCAGTCCTGGTTTAGTCCTGGTGTAGACCTGGTTCAGTCCTGGTTTAGTCCTGGTTTGATCCCCGTTTAGTCCTGGTTTAGTCCTGGTTCAGTCCTGGTTTAGTCCTGGTGTAGACCTGGTTCAGTCCTGGTTGAGTCCTGGCTCGGTCACAGTCTAGTCCAGGTTTAGTTCTGGTTTTAGTCCCAGTTTATCGAGTATTGTATCGTTTAGTGGTATCGATTCACTTTCAAATCTCGTTCTGTATGTTGTGTTCGTATTTTCGAGTTTCCTGGTTTTTCACGTCGCATTTCCACATCGTTCTATCGTTATTTTTCGGTGCAGTTCTTGAGCGAGGGCAGTTTTGAAAGGATTCTCGTGTGTCTGATTTAAATAAACCACTTTATTCTGAAGTGGGCTTGAACTGCTCACACACACACACACACACACACACACACACACACACTCACACACACACACACACACACACAGACACACACACACACACACACACACACACACGCACACACACACACACACACACACACACACACACACACACACACACACACGCACACACACACACACACACACACACACACACACACACACACACACACACACACACACACACACACACACACACACACACACACACACACACCAGGAGTATTTATACATTTTTTGTAGATTTGTATTTCATTTTTTTGTGTAGTGTGTGCATGAATGTAAAGCGTTTTGTTTAGTACTTTTACCTCTACATTAAAACTACTTTATAAACCATTTTTATTCATACTTTTTTATTTATATGTTAAAATACTGAGCTAATTATTTCTTCATTAGTGACTTTAAATGTTTGAACAGTAAATCTTTAGTCATAAGAGTCACACGGATGCAGTAATTGTAATTAAGTACATTATTCACCATGTAACTGTACTTATACTCGAGTACACATTTCCAGTACAATAGGCAGTAGTGGATTTTCTCTGTGTGTCTCTTGTGTTTAACTTTAACACGTCTTTATATAAACTTACTCTGTGTAGTATTTTTCAAGCATTCTTTGTACTGAAGTATATTTGTTGCAGTAGTACTTGTATTACTTACTTATATTACAGATTACATAAACTTGTATTTTTCCTTGTATATCTCATGTTTGGTCTTCAACTTACTTTGAGTTTATATTTGGTTACATTATTATATTAGGCATGTATTTGTACTTTTACTCGACTACAAATTTGTAGTACTCTTTTGACTATCCTCTTGTAGTAGTTGTATTTTCCTTGTATATCGCCATAGTACTTGTACTTACTTACATATTATTATAACCTACTTATTATTATTGTCTTACATTATTTTATTAATCATGTAATTGTACTTTTACTCAAGTACAAATTCGCAGTACTCTTTTGACTGTCGATTTGTAGTAGTTGTATTTTACTAGTTGTATTTTCCTTCAGCAGTACTTGTATTACTTACATGTTACATAACTTATTATTTTAACTTACTTATTATTATCTTACATTATTATCTTGGTCATGTATTTGTACTTTTCTTCGAGTACAAATTTGCAGTACTCTTACTTACATATCACATAACCTATTATTATTATTGTTATTATCTTATATTATTATTATAAGGCATGTACTTGTACTTTTACTCGAGTACAAATCCGCAGTACTCTTTTGACTCTCCATTTGTAGTAGTTGTATTTTCCTTCAGCAGTACTTTTATTACTTACTTATATTACATAACTTATTATTATTAAAACTTACTTATTATTATTATATTAGAAATGTATTTGTACTTTTACTCGAGTACAAACCCGCAGTACTCTTTTGACTATCATTTGTAGTAGTATTACATTTGTATTTGTATAAAGCTCATGTTTGGTCCTCAGCAGTACTTGTACTACTTAAATTACATAACTTATTATTATTGTGACTTATTGTCTTAGTCATGTACTTTTACTTTTACTCGAGTACAGACCTGCAGTAATCTTTGGCGTGTCCACTCTTGTACATATCATGTACTTGTACTTTTACTCGAGTACAGACCCGCAGTACTCTTTGGTGTGTCCACTCTTGTACACATCATGTATTTGTACTTTTACTCTCGTACACATCATGTATTTGTACTTTTACTCTTGTACACATCATGTACTTGTACTTTTTACTCTCGTACGTACATCATGTATTCGTACTTTTACTCTCGTACACATCATGTTTGTACTTTTTTGTACTTTTACTCTCGTACACATCATGTATTTGTACTTTTACTCTCGTACACATCATGTACTTGTACTTTTACTCTCGTACACATCATGTATTTGTACTTTTACTCTCGTACACATCATGTATTTGTACTTTTACTCTCGTACACATCATCTATTTGTGTACTTTTACTCTCTTGTACACATCATGTATTTGTACTTTTACTCTCGTACACATCATGTATTTGTACTTTTACTCTCGTACACCTCATATATTTGTACTTTTACTCTTGTACACATCATGTATTTGTACTTTTACTCTCGTACACATCATGTATTTGTACTTTTACTCTCGTACACATCATGTACTTGTACTTTTACTCTCGTACACATCATGTATTTGTACTTTTACTCTTGTACACATCATGTCTTGTACTTTGTACTCTCTCGTACACATCATGTATTCGTACATGTATTCGTACTTTTACTCTCGTACACATCATCATGTATTTGTACTTTTACTTTTACTCTCGTACACATCATGTATTTGTACTTTTTTTACTCTCGTACACATCATGTACATTGTACTTTTTTTACTCGTACACATCATGTATTTGTACTTTTACTCTCGTACACATCATGTATTTGTACTTTTACTCTCGTACACACATCATGTATTTGTACTTTTACTCTACTGTACACATCATGTATTTGTACTTTTACTCTCGTACACATCATGTATTTGTACTTTTACTCTCGTACACCTCATGTATTTGTACTTTTACTCTTGTACACATCATGTATTTGTACTTTTACTCTCGTACACATCATGTATTTGTACTTTTACTCTCGTACACATCATATATTTGTACTTTTACTCTTGTACACATCATGTATTTGTACTTTTACTCTTGTACACATCATGTATTTGTAATTTTACTCTTGTACACATCATGTACTTGTACTTTTACTCTCGTACACACCATGTATTCGTACTTTTACTCTTGTACACACCATGTATTCGTACTTTTACTCTCGTACACATCATGTATTTGTACTTTTACTCACGTACACATCATGTATTTGTACTTTTACTCTCGTACACATCATGTATTTGTACTTTTACTCTTGTACACATCATGTATTTGTACTTTTACTCTCATACACATCATGTATTTGTACTTTTACTCTTGTACACATCATGTATTTGTACTTTTACTCGTACACATCATGTATTCGTACTTTTACTCTTGTACACACCATGTATTTGTACTTTTACTCTCGTACACATCATTTACTTGTACTTTTACTCTCGTACACACCATGTATTCGTACTTTTACTCTCGTACACATCATGTATTTGCACTTTTACTCTTGTACACATCATGTTTTTGTACTTTTACTCTCGTACACATCATGTATTTGCACTTTTACTCTCGTACACATCATGTATTTGTATTTTTACTCTTGTACACATCATGTATTTGTACTTTTACTCGAGTACAGACCCGCAGTACTCTTTGGCGTGTCCACTCTTGTACACATCATGTATTCGTACTTTTACTCTTGTACACATCATGTATTTGTACTTTTACTCTCGTACACATCATGTATTTGTACTTTTACTCTCGTACACATCATGTATTTGTACTTTTACTCTCGTACACATCATGTATTTGTACTTTTACTCTCGTACACATCATGTATTTGTACTTTTACTCTTGTACAGCGTGTGAACTACAGGGTCGGGGCAGCGCGTGTGACAGTTTTGAGGTCAGTGAAACCTGGGGATTGTGGGATGGTTGGCTTAACCCTTGGCCCCCGGCGGGACGGTACCCCCTCGTACCCCTCCTCCTCCTCACCCCGCCCCGCCCTCACCCCGTCCCGCCGCCCTCGCCCTCACCCTCACCCTCACCCCACCCCGCCCCCGGCCCCACCCCCACCCTCGCCCTCACCCTCACCCTCACCCCGCCCTCGCCCTCGCCCTCACCCCGCCCTCGCCCTCACGCTCGGGGGAAGTGGCTCTAATCGGCCGCCCCTGTCCATTCGTCCTCTCAGCTTGAAGCCCTGTCATCCCTCGCAGCTTCTCCCAACAATTACATCCTTGAAGTGAACTAGAAAATCTGCTCCAATCTAGCAATTAGTCCCCGGGCCCCTGACTGAGGACGAGTGTGTGTGTGTGTGTGTGTGTGTGTGTGTGTGTGTGTGTGTGTGTGTGTGTGTGTGTGTGTGTGCGCTCGCCGACAAACCCAGCGCCGCCACGTTTTTGTTTTTTTTTGCTGTTTTGTGTTTTTTTTTTCCACAAACATTTCAGACGTCAATATAAATCTTGTTACCTTAGTGTAATTTTTGTAAACAAATTAAAACAGTGGAGATGATTGTCTCAGCCTAATGACAGTGTTTCTCTAAAAATAATAATTGTAATAATAATATGGTGCAGATGGAAAGTTCAATTTTAGTTTCAAATTAAAAGATGGGACTCGATGTAACTTTTTATTTCAGTTTTCAACTTTTGAACGTTTGAACCTGATAAGAAAACGCCGCTCGGAGGAGGCAGAGGTTTGGGATAAATGATGTGAAGGAGTGATTTTTGTGTAGATCTGAGCAAAAATTGGCATTGTTTGTTAATTTGTTTTATTTTATTTATCTTTATTTATGCAGGACGAGCCAATGGGAGCACTGAGACTCTCTTTTTATGTTCAAAATACAAATATAATAAGCACAAAAGCCCATATATAACATTAAAAACTGATTATAAATGTTTATCACCAGATTATTCTCCTTCTTCTTTTTTTTCATTTCTCTTTGTTATTTGGGCTGATTTTACCTGATGATGTAAAAATAAACAATTATCTTTTTACATTATGTAAGTTTCTGAGAAAAATGATGTCCACATATGAGGACATTCATTCTACTTTTTAATCATTTTGATAGAATATTTGAATAATGATTTGCTAAAACTATTTATTTAAAGCCTGAAACAGCGACATTTGTCCTGATGTAAAAACAGTTTTGCCTCTTGGATCAATGTTACTCATGTGAAGATCTGCTGAGAGGAGCAGGAGATGTGAGCTTTTACAAAAAAATTTTTAAAAAAATGAAAATATTCCAAACATTGTAAATCAGACATGTCAAACTCAGGCCCACGGGACAAATTTGGCCCTCGATATAAATATAGTCGGCCCTCGAGATCATATCAAACATGTATTAGAGCTGCCGGCCGTCGTGCCAGTATAGAGCGTACACCTCTAATACTACGAGTCCCACAATGCTTTGCAAATGTGTTGGCGCCTCAGTCAGATTTAATCCACCACTTCTGAAAAACTGCAGATGATGTTAAAATGTTTCAATAAATATTTAGTTTGGCCCGAGACTTAGTCACAGTTTTTAATTTTGGCCCTCGGTGAATTTGAGTTTGACAGACCTGTTGTAAACTCTTAAAATATTCACAATTTAACATTTTTGCATTGTTGTTCTTGTTGCTGTTCTTCTTCTTCTTCTAAAAAAATTGCATTATAGCTTAGACAACCCAAAATGTGCCGTCCTCAGTTCAGTTCAGTTGTGCGACACCAGGTCCCAGTTTTGCTTGTTCTTGAAATATATTCCACTTTTTTCACTTTTTTTCTTTTTTGATTGTATTGTGTTGCAGTGAAATGTTTAACTTTTATAATCCTATTTCTCTCCATCCTCATGTTTTAGGTCATTTTTCTTCCATATTGTAAAACATGTTCATTTACATGTAAATATAAATACACAGGTGAACAAAATTATAAAATGTAATTCCAAAAGCTTAAATAATGTGTAAAATAAGGTGTTTAACTGGTATCAAAGCTTCAAATGTGAAATACACCCACACTTGTATTTTAGTATAACTCTTTATTTGAGTTTTCCACTATTTTATTATAATAAGATCTGCTGCTCTCACTTCAAACTACAGCGTCATTACAGGTTTTTTTTTCTTTTACAATACAATAAAAATGAGTCAACAGGAACTTCAACCTTCAGAGTGATTACAGGTTATTACAGATTGTTACATAGTGTGATTTTCTTTAAAAATATATACACACAGTGAGGTGTACTGTAGTTGTACTGTCGTAGTTACATAGTGAGGTGTACTGTAGTTGTTACATAGAGAGGTGTACTGTAGTTGTACTGTCGTAGTTACATAGTGAGGTGTACTGTAGTTGTACTGTAGTAGTTACATAGTGAGGTGTACTGTAGTAGTTACATAGTGAGGTGTACTGTAGTTGTTACACAGTGATGTGTACTGTAGTTGTACTGTAGTAGTTACATAGTGAGGTGTACTGTAGTTGTTACACAGTGATGTGTACTGTAGTAGTAGTTACATAGTGAGGTGTACTGTAGTTGTTACACAGTGAGGTGTACTGTAGTAGTATATAGTTACATGTGAGGTGAGTGTACTGTACTGTAGTTTATAGTGAGTGTACTGGTGTACTGTAGTAGTTACACTAGTGAGGTGTACATAGTGTAGTGTACTGTAGTTGTACTGTAGTAGTTATATAGTGACGTGTACTGTAGTAGTTACATCGTGAGGTGTACTGTAGTTGTACTGTAGTAGTTACATAGTGAGGTGTACTGTAGTTGTACTGTAGTAGTTATATAGTGACGTGTACTGTAGTAGTTACATCGTGAGGTGTACTGTAGTTGTACTGTAGTAGTTATATAGTGAGGTGTACTGTAGTAGTTACATAGTGAGGTGTACTGTAGTTGTACTGTAGTAGTTACATAGAGAGGTGTACTGTAGTTGTACTGTAGTAGATCCATAGTGAGGTGTACTGTAGTTGTAATGTAGTAGTTATATAGTGACGTGTACTGTAGTAGTTGTTACACACTGAAGTATATTGTAGTAATAATTATAAGGTCATGCCAACTTTATTGCAGAGTTGCGTCTGTTTTTCCTCTTCTTGCCGACTCTCTCTTTTGAAATAGCTAAATGTCCTTGAGCTTCAACGACTCCATATTGAAACTTCTTGTAAACACTTTTTGGCCGATGTTTCTGAGTTTATAGTCGGGGGTATGTGGGGCGGCGGTGGTATAGTGTCCGGGGGGAGAAGGCAGGCCTGACTGGGCTTCCACAGTGCTGCTTAGTGCCGCCTGGCTTCCTCCTAAAGACCTCTCCTCCTTTTGGCTCTCCTCTCCCCCTCTCCATCTCTTTCCTCCTCCTCTGCTCTTTCGCTTTTGTCCCATCTCCACTTCACCCTCCGATTCCTCCTTTCTCCTGGCGTCCCATACCTTCCATCGTCTGCTCCATTTACGCCGAGGCTGAGGTACTGAAATGAGCTCGAACAAAAGCTCTTGGAGATGCCGGTCCGGGGAGTTTTTCAAAAGAATCCTCCTTAATGCAGCGGGTGGACAGACAGACAGGCGTTCGACAGGCGGACCCACTCTCGCCCTCCTTATTCATTGCAATGTTTGGCCCAGAAAAGCGCACATCATCTGGCTTGTGCCCTCCCTGCTCCATTCGATACATTAAGACATTATGAGGGCCGGGCCGAGTTGGTAATGCACCCACAGGCCACACTTTAAGAGGCTGAGAGGGAAGTTTGGCACTAGCAGCAGAAGCAGCGGCACTGGACAGCTATTCAAAAGATGCATTTCTTTGATTGGACATTAAGACATCAGGATCCCGCTGCGCACCGCTGTCAGGGTTGTGTGGGGGAAATATTGACGCGTTCAAGTTGGTGTGAGTAGGAGCTGAAAGCATGGCTAAAAAAAAACACGGCGCTAAGAGGGACGAGGTTGTGGAGTGTTGAGTGCGTCTAGGATCGCGTCGGTAATGAGACATGGGGCCGGATCAACAACGCTAGTGTGCTGCTTTTAACCAAATCGACGAGAAGGTACAAAAACGGTTCTTGTCGATGTCTGAGAAGTTTGTTGTGTAAACATATTACACCTGAACTTATAATAGTGCTCATTCAGTGTTGGCATATTAAGAGGATACCCTGGTAAGTTTGGATGATGGGTACAACCTAAACACGACGTATTTTGCTTGTTTCTGCAAAATATGTTATAATCTACTTGGCATGGGTCAGAGGATACCTTTTAAGTTTGCATATACAGGGTCCTGCAACCAAAGTACAGATGTATTTTGCAGGTTTCTGCCTTTCAAAGTAAGTTATGAACTATACTAGGTCCTGCTTTTTAAAGTATGTTACGAAGTTTGTCCTGCATTTTCAAAGTAAGAGCACAAACTATTCAGGGTCCTGCCTTTCAAAGTAAGAGCATGAACTATACAGGGTCCTGCTTTTCAAAGTAAGAGCACGAACTTTCAGGGTCCTGCCTTTCAAGTAAGAGCATAAACTATACTATGCCTTTCAAAGTAAGAGCATAAACTATGGGTCCTGCCTTTCAAAGTAAGAGCACAAACTATTCACAGGGCCTTTCCTGAACTATACTCCTGCCTTTCAAATTAAGAGCACAAACTATTACAGGGGCCTGCTGCCTTTCAAAGTAAGAGCACGAACTATACAGGGTGCTGCCTTTCAAAGTAAGAGCACGAACTATTCAGGGTCCTGCCTTTCAAAGTAAGAGCATGAACTATTCAGGGTCCTGCCTTTCAAAGTAAGAGCATGAACTATTCAGGGTCCTGCCTTTCAAAGTAAGAGCATAAACTATTCAGGGTCCTGCTTTTCAAAGTAAGAGCACGAACTATTCAGGGTCCTGTCTTTCAGAGTAAGAGCATGAACTATACAGGGTGCTGCCTTTTAAGTCCCATAATGCCACAGTGTGGAGACAGCACTTTCAAAATAAGAGCACAGTCTTTTAAATATTTGTTCCATTAGCAAAAATCTGTAAGTTTGTTTCTTCTGGTGCTGAAAAAACCTCCAAAACTATGCAGTTGTTTTTCCAAAGAGACTCTCACAAACTGATTCGTACAGGACAATGTGGGTGAAGTGTCTTGCCTAAGGACACAACACCAGTTTGACCTTAAATACTTCACCAGAGACACTTTTGTGTTTAGAGACATGTTTGTGCCTCAGTGCTAACGCTAATGCTAATTTTGAGGCATAATAAATATTTAAACATCACCACAAACTGTTTTGTGGTGGTATTCTACTTATAAAAATAATTGTTAAGTCTTTATTTTAATTAATTTGAGTTCTAATATTTTTTTTTTTTTTATTTTATATTTTATGCTTTTCATACAAATTAGCATAAGCACACAGAGAGCTAGCTAACATGCTACTGTGCACAGAGCCAGTTTGGTCTGACATCTGGTTGTGACATCTCCATCGTGATGTGTAGTAAATACATTTAACAGATTCTAAATTATGTTTTGTCAGCAACGATTAAGTCAAACTAAAAATTTTGATCGGACCAAATGACTAAAATCTGTGAAAATGAACTTGGGACGGGATGTTACGAGACAAGACAAGATGCCACTTCTTAAATCCCCCCGGAACAGGAGGTCGGGCCTGAAAAAAGAGAAAAGAAATAAAAACATAACCCTCGTCACAGCAGAACGCTCCGTCTCTCTAATTGTTCTGGATTAAAAGACGCCGTGAGAGAGTGTCCCATTGTGAAGACACTAGCTGTCAATCAAAGCTGTCAGCCTGTGTGCACGTGTGTGACAGCTGAGCCCGCCCCATTCAGATGAGTTCAGATAAGTGCAACCAAACAAAAGACATTTACCAACAGGAAGTAGCGCAGCGGACAAAAGACGGGATTTTAAACACAGTTATTCATATGCAGCCGGTGTTTTATTAAAGAACATTATGCTTTTTAGTATTAGCATTAATCTAAAACAGGGGTGTTAAACTCTTTTTCACAGAGGGTCAGATGTAACTGTGAGATAAATGTAACCAAATGTAAAGTAAAATAAATGCAATTACCTTTTAATCTTGTTAATTAACTGTTTCTGTATTTATTATTTATTCAAGTTACAAATATTACACATGAATTTGCATAAATATGAAAAAGTGGCTGTGTAACTGTGTATCTCCTGATAAACTGATTTTTAAGATCATCATATCTTTTAATTTACTTTGTCGCGGGCCACATAAAATGACGTGGCGGACCGCGTTTGGCCCACGGGCCTTGAGTTTGACACATATGATCTACATGTTTTATTATACGTTTCATAACATAAACTGCAATATTGATCTGAAACTTCTTTAGTAATAAAAACGGGCCTGTTCTAAACTGCAAAACTGACTTTTTTTTCAGGAGCAGGCAGCACTTTTCATTTATGTTTTAAGTGACCGTTTTCAGACATTTTTAAAATTTTCTGAGCGTTTAAGCCTCAAATGCAGGACAAACATGATTCCTCAAACATACCGGATCAATCCAAATATAATCAAGTAAGTAAATGATGAGGAAATATCGTTATCACACGGTTAAACGCTCATACAAGCGGATTTTCCATAATACGTCTGCTTTAACAAATGAAAGATTTGATTTATTATTAAGACTTTATTCATTTACAAAACACTCCACAGCCGCGTTACCCAATTGTGTTTCTATAATCGAGTCTTTTGTAAAAACACCACTCTGTTACTTTTCTGGTTTCCTGCTTGTCGTCATGGAGATAGTTTCGCTTTGTCTTGAATGTTTCTGTGACATTTTTGATTTACTAAAATACAGGGTTAATATTAAAGCGAGGTTGGCGTTTCGAATCCCACTCTCGACATAAACACCCCACAGGTTTGCGGTGCGATTCTACTTCCCACAGATGAATACTGCTGTTGTGTCCTTGAGCAAGACACTTAACCCACCTCGCCCCAGTGTCTGCATACACTGGGTTCCTTAATGTAAAGCGTGTTGAGCCTTGAAGGAGGAAAAGCGCTATTTAAAAATGTGATTATTCACTATTCACCAACTTGAAAAACATGTATTCTCACCGTGAATAGGGGCAAATCTCCACAGATCTGGCTTGTAACTCAGTCTTGTGGCCATGTGCGGGTGGCATGGTGGCTGAGCGGATAGTACTTAACAGCAACAAGGTTCTGGGTTCGATCCCCGGGTCGCCCAAACTCTTCATGACGTTTGCGTGTTCTGTCTGTGTCTGGTGGCTTTCTTCTGGACACTGTGGTTTTCCATTAACCCAAAACCTGCACCACAGATAAAATCCTCCAGCGAAGAAAGTCCTGACCAAGACGAGCCCACGATCTGGAGATGGGTCCCCAGGTTTGTCACGGCGGCGCTCACTTCTCCTGATGAGGTGGGATTGAAGGATGGGTCAAACGCAGAAGATAAATTTCCCTACGAGGACAATAAAATGTACCTTACCTTAACCTCGTGAAGCTACAGGGTCGACTCTTTTGTTTCTAAATATGTATCTTTATTTTTTCAGAGCATTTAGAACTACCCTTCCGACATTAATCTGAGCAAATACAGCACGAAATATATATAAATATACGAACCCTCATTGTACAGTGGTACTTTGAGTCACATGGGTCAAATTCACAAACCCAGTGGTGTTACCGTCGACATTTTAATACCAGAGATGCCCCGAGTGTAAATGCCATTAAAGGAATAATAAGTGTTTTTCAAAGACAGGGGGCAGTATGTGATCTCCACAGACGTGACTAGTCCTGATTTCTTCTGAAAGAAAAGATGTTTGTGAATAAACCTCAGACAATAAACGACTTAAAACGTAATATCGAGGATCAAATAAGAACCATAAGTCTGGAAATGTCATTTTTACTTCCCCTAGTTTAAGTAGTGATAAGTTCAAGTGTAAGTGAACAATTATAACCGTATATATTGCCAAAAATCTGGGAAGGTTCAGTTTATCTACTGCTAAAATTTGGTGAGTATAACTTAAGAATTATAGGAGCTACTGAAGATTTAAAAGTGTCAGTGACTTTTGGGCCACTCTGTACTTGGGTGGCGACTTGTACCGATAAGAGAATTGCCACTGTGGAACATTCCAGGCGAAGAAATAACATCTCCATGGAGACGGCAGGTGTTGGACCATCCACCCGAGAGTCACATACTGTAGAGCACCATAATGTCTTCACCTGTGATACATATTTCAAACCTTTTACATGAAACAAAGCCAAATGATAGACACCTAACTTCAGCTAACTGTTAAATTGTTCAAAGTATCATGATATATAAAAAATACCCACACTTTTCACCACTCTTTTTCCAATCCACGCAAAACAAACGCGTCTTTAGTGCTGAAAAACCTGCTCCTGTATCTCATTCCTTCTGTTTATACTTTAAAGCTCATATTTAGAGGATCAATGCAGACAAAATCAAAATAACTCTACAAATCCAATCCGTAACTCTCTTTGACAATAGTCTTTGTAACAGCACCAAGGACGGCGGCGCATTCTTCTCGTAAACATACTTGAATGGATTTAGCGTGCTGCCGCTCCTATCTTCCTAATTCTGTCTCCAATTACACTGACAGTATTATTTTTCTCGTATTGGAGCCGTTCGGTGATATGTTTTTTAACTGTTTACTTGCCGGCGGTGCTTTGTTGTGTGTAGTTTCAGTGTTCTTATGGATTTGTGAAGGCTGTTTGTGATATCGGCTGGACTTTGATACATTTAATGCGGTTCTATAATCCCTTTTTAATCCCCCAAAATTACGTTTTTTCTATATATCGGCTTTATCGTAATATGCTTTGATTAGGCCTTTGAATTATTACTTATTAGTAGCTTAAATAGTAAGGTTTATGGCCTCGTGTATAGAGAAATGTGTCTGTATTTGACCCGTTAGTCCCATATGGTGCTGGGGCAACCTGTCAGGAGCTTGGAGGATCTTGAGATGATCTTGGTCAGGATTCTCTCAGCTGCAGGATTTGACCTTTTCTGCAGGTGTTTTGGGTTGATTTGGGAAACCAGTGCAATTGTCCCTCACTATATTGTGGTTCACCTTTCGCAGTCTCGCTGTTTTGTGGATTTCTTTGTGTAATTTTGCTTTTTTACTTCATCCTGATTGGCTGAGAGACTGTAGACCACTGTGTCCTGCGTCCTGATTGGCTGAGGGACTGTAGACCATTGTGTTCTGTGTCCTGATTGGCTGAGGGACTGTAGACCATTGTGTTCTGCGTCCTGATTGGCTGAGGGATTGTAGACTATTGTGTTCTGCGTCCTGATTGGCTGAGGGACTGTAGACCATTGTCCATCAGTCTCCTCCGTGTCTCCTGTACAGTACAGAATGTGTCAGACAAATTTACATAAATGTTGGATCTCAGTGTGACTCTGAAGTGCTGTATGTTTGCAAGTTATAATAAAAACACTCATTATTTAGACAATAGAATGTGATTTTCCAGATTAAATTGTAGTACTTTCTTTTATATTCCCATATGGTTTTATATCTGTGTAATTCCTCAGTGGTACTAGCTTTAGTATCAATTAGTATCTGATTTTCGATACTACATACTGTACATACATATACAACTCTATGCTGAGTAACAACATACATTCAAACTCCATGTCCACACTGTCTTTAAAACCAGAGCACAATTTATTTATGAATAACGTTTTCCTCTTAACAGATTGAGCCTAAATGTAGTAGCCAGCTGGTATTTCAGTTTATAACGCCGCCATTTTTTAGTAAATTTACATTATTTATTAAGAGTATTGCAATATGTCTCCCAGTATCAGTGTGTGTATCGATAAGAAGCCCATCTTATCATAGTCTGTATATAAATTGACATAGCTAACCTGCTAGCCGTCGCATTCCAATTCATCGACTCTGGCTCCAATTCACTTTCTATTGAAAAACAGTGTCCCCTCTCTCCGTAACTCCTCCTGTCAGTCTCGTCATTTTGGTCTTAAATGTTCGTATTAACCCTCTACATGATCCTGGGGTTTTTATTTAAATTTTGTGTCTGTAAATCAAGATATGAACATTAAAAACAGACAAATCAGGCGCCTTCTTTCCCCGAGGTCACTCCCGCTAGCGTTAGCAACAGGTTTGAAGTACCCGCTTTCTGCTAAAACAGCGGTGCGGGAGGCGGGAGGGGCGTTACCTTCAACAGCCTCGCTCCTGATTGGCTCTTTGGTTGCTATGATACTGGCACTTGGAGTTCCAATCGCCTCGATCAGCTTCATTTTACTCACTTAGTTCACTACTTTATACAGTCTATGCTCCTTATATTTCGAGTTCAACCCGAGCAGTATCGGCAGCAGTGTTGTAGACCGAAAGGGAGAGAGGTTGGCCCCCGTTGTGAAGCTAATTGTAACTTCACTACATGCATTGGACTGCTGGACGGCTGACAACAACTTGAATAGACTTTGTTTTGCCAGAGCCTGTTTGTGATATCGACTGGACTTTGATCCTTCCCTGCGTGTCCCTGTAATCCCTTTTCTCATCCAAAAACTGCTTGGTTGTTGCAGCGGTGGAATTGTCTCAGAAGTCGGAGCTCTATCTGCAAACACGGGGTTTTCTAATTTACTTTGATTAGGCCACAATTAGTCTGAACAAACTAATTATGCAGATCTTGTAATGTTGTAATCCGGATTCTACACTGGGGTTGTTTACTGGGCTTTTCTTAAATATGTTTGATGCTGGGACACATTACTCCGAGGAAATATTGAAATCTCCACTTGTTTGGTCCTTGTTTTTGTCTTATGTCCCAGTGTAGACTTGACGATGTCCTAGTTTAGTCCAGGTTTTGGGTTTAATCTCAAATTAAAAGATGGCTGAATAGTATTTTGTCCTAAATTACAACACAGCTAAACAAATTTGTCCTAGAGTGCACATTTAAACCAAAGACTGTTTATATAAATGGACATAGCTAACGTGCTAGCCGCCGTGTTCCAAATAGGAAGTGATCAGGGGCGTGCTTCTGGCTCCATCGACTTTGGCTTCAATTCACTTTCTATTGAAAAACTGTCGCCCCTCTTTCCAAAACTGTTGCTGTCAGGGTCATCGTTTGGTCTTAAAATGTTTGTATTAACCCTCTACATCCTGGTGTTTTTATTTCGCTATTGTGTCTGTAAATCAAGATATGAACATTAATAACAGCCCAATCCGGAGCCGTCTCTCCACAAGGAGGGAGTCGCTAGCGTTAGCGACAGATTTGACAGTGTTCCTAGACGCCTGCTTCATGCTAAACCAGCGCAGGTGGGAAGGGGAGTTACTTTCAACAACCTGGCTCTGGATTGGCTCTTTGGTTGATACTCGCGTCAGAATTCCAAATATGGTATTCAACTCCAAATTTATCCTATAACTGCTCTATAATGATGAGCTTCAATTGACTGGAGCCGAACGCTATGAGTGACATCACACTCCCTTAGTCGACTTCTTTATACAGTCTCTAGCAGGAGTGTCAAACTCAAAAAACCGAGGGCCAAAATTAAAAACTGGTTTCCTGGTGGCAGGTTTGCCATCTGCTTGTCTGCATGGAGATATCAAAAGTCCTGTACTCACACTTTATGAATGAACCTCTGACCTGTAACTTCACCTGGTGCCGTCATGTCTGTGCCTTGTTCATTTTATCCATGTAAATTTACCAGTTTAATGCCATACTGTGGAAAATTCCAGAAATATCCCTGCGTGTGGACGAGCAGGTGGCAGACCCCTGTAAAAGTTACACAGTGCCCCTGTTAGGACATGTTTTCAATTAAAAATACAACTCTAACTATTAATAAATGAGTTTATGAAGTCAGAAGAAAAAATTCCAAAGTCCACCCATCACTTCCTAAACTTTCCTCAAATTCCGTAAAGTCCTTTAGCCACAAATCCCGTATTTCCGCTGTTTGTTGGTGGCAGCTTCTCCAAAATGAGCTTTCCTCTCAAATCCGCTCTGACAAAATGTGAACAACTATTGTCACTCTTTGTCTGTGTATCATTATAATCCTCTTTCGGCTTCATATGTCCATCCATCCACCCAGCCATCCCGCCCCCGCTGCCCCTCCATCACTGCACTCCTCTGGGATAGGCCTGTGAAGTGACCGCCCTGGACACCCACACTTTTGGCCCGATATGAGAAAGAATGTGCTATAGGATTTGGCTGTTTGGACCACATAGGGGGCTGCCGTATGCTTTCCGTGGGCTTGTGCGCTTGGCTGTGCGCGTAGGTATGAAACAGATCGGGTTAAAGCCTTATAAAGCTATTGTTTGCTTTTGTGTCTCCATAGTCCTTTTGTTTTGATGGGCGATCCAGGCTGCTGCTAAAGCCCGTGCACATGGAGGGACGAGGCAGTTATAGGGAAAAATGCAAACAAATCATTTTTATAAAGTAGGTCAATCGCCGAAACAAAAGAGAGGTTTGGTCACTTCCGTCGTTCTAAAGCGTTTGACCCAGATATTAGCTTTCGATGTAGGTTAAAGAGGCGAGGTTTGGTTAAAGCCCCAGCGTGGAACTTTGAAGCCAAAAATTTGACCAAAGTAGAAGAAGCGGATGTTTTTACTGCACTGAAAGGTTTGACTGAAGGATCGGATCAAGTGCATTTACACAAGGACGAACCAGTGATCGTAATATTTTCTTCGCACATATATTTCCATCACAGAAAAAACATGTGTTCTTACTGTGTGTGGGCTTGCATCTCCACAAACCTGACTCTTATTTTGCCTGGAGTAGAAGAATAGACCTCTTCCTGTTTCCTTTGGCTGTAATATTCCACAGTATGACATAAAACGTATCTACCTCCATGGAGAATGTTCCGAAGTATGACTTTAACGATCTGTTTTCATAGAATCTCATCCAGAAAGTTGCCGTTTGTCGAGTTGTTAGTTTCAGTGAAGTTAATTTTGTCTTTGCTTTTATTTAGAGACACAAAAGTCAAGATTTAGACGTGTTTCAACGCCTACATTGACACATTTTAAAGATATCACTAAAGAAATATCGATGCATCCTGATACTGTATTTGGAGATACTTGTGGGCTGCTGTATCGATATATCGCCAAGAGTATTTTTTGGTATCTTTTTAGTTTTTTACATATTTTTCTGACAGTGCTAGAACTCTGCTGTGGAAATGTGTTCATACAATACACTGTTCTGATGATTATAATGGTGTATCTGATACTAACGTCGCAGGAGTGTACTTATACTCCCACAACTCCTCACATTTAAAACATATTTTCGAAAGTAAATCCATAAAACCTACCAAACTCTACCCTCGCCCTGGTCCTAACCTCAGCCTGAATCTCAAACCCAGACCTTAACCTTAACCATTAAACTCCTACAGCCCAAGAAATATGTGAATGTAGAGCTGATCTCCATGTTGCACAAATGGTTTATCACAGAAATACTGTTAGAATATATTTATATAATGTAAAATACAGGTTATCGCATAAGTAATATCATGATATTATCTTGTCATGATCTGTCCATCAGCAGCAGTGGATGTAAAAGTAGTGAAGGACCGTACTTAAGTGTAAATTTTAGGCACTTGAAGTCGATATTTTTTACTTTTGCTTCACTACATCTGAGATCTTTTTATTATAGTTTGAGACCTGCTGAAAAGTCTGAGGGTTTATTTTTAACATGTTCGTAGTAAAACAAAAATATACAAATAAAAACCAAAGACAAAACTGTTGATTTCATAGTTTCAGCTCAAATCTGTATCAAAATCACTACATTTGAAGCTTTATAAGTCTCAAAATATACACGAAATACTTAAAAATGGACTTAGAGAGTAAAAGGTAAGCAGGTACTTTAATACGTTTATTTAACTAGATTTTTTCATGTGATACTTTTACTTTACTTGAGTATTTTTTGCCCCAATATCTGTAGCAAAAGACAAAATGTAACTCTTTTGCTACACACTCTTTTGGGATCACACAGACATCCCAGTATCTGTACTTTTACTTAAGTAACAAAATGAGTCCTGGAGATTTATTCTTACGAAATAATGTTTAAAAGTGGATACAAATTGAACAACTGGATAATACAAAAATAAACTACAAAAAAACCTGCTGCAGCGGAGGACCCCACTGTCGCCGAAGTGGTGCACACTCCATTTATCCTCCATTTATTCCCCGGTTGATCCTGGGTCGCTCCAGGTGGGTGGATCAGGTGAAACGGGACGGGTCCGTGACAAACATGTTCATAATTTGAGCAAAACGAAAATATATAAATAAAAAAAGCTAGAAAAAGATTGATTCCGTTGCTTCTGTTGAGCAAAATTCACCTTTATAAGATCAGAATACCCTTGAAATACTTTTACTTTTTACTCTTTAAGTACATTTTTAAACGGGTTTTACTTATGTAGATTTTTTCATGTGACACTTTTACTTTTACTAAGTATCAGAATGGACTTACTTCTTCCACTACTGTGTATAATATCGAATCGTAAATGACTCTGTGACTCCCAGCCCTAATTTCACCCATATATATGTAATATTTGTAACGAATTCCCAATACTTAGCTCACATGTTACTTTTGTGTATCTGTAGAAGAATTGACATGTGTTCTGCTCCATTTTCCTTCCTAAATAATCACGCTAACCCTGTACATAATCAGAGCAGTATCACGAAGGCAATACTCAGAGACAGAAGGCTATTTGTCTGCTAAATAAAGTTCTGATTTGAATGAAGTGAAATCTCATAAAGCCATTAGCGGCGTAGTTTTTGATTAGCATCTAAAAGGCTTGTTAAGACAGATTTACTCCATGAAAGCTACGCCACAATGGAAACAGGCTAATGGCTAAAAGCACCATACGGCTACGGCGGCGTGACAACTGCAATACACACTCCCGATGTTTTTCACAATGGACAAGCGGCCGCGTCAGTCACAGAACAGCTACGCTAATGTGGCTAAAGCATTCAGCTGTCAGGAGCGCTGTGCAGGCTAACATCAATGAGCTTTATCTTATTTTTAAGTTTTATGTAGGCGTCGGTGATATGCAAAAACAAAATTATATCATGATTTTTTTTCACTTTTTTCCCAGATCATGTAAATTTAGTATCTTTTTATCGCCTTTAAAGGTCCAGTATTACACAAAATTGACTCTTGTGAGCTTTAAGATGGGTTATAATGCTGTTGCCTCCTCAAAAACAGACCTGGAGTTGTGTTTTGTTTCCTTTATTATTAGTCTGTAACATCTCCAAAGCTCAAAATGCTCCGTTACACCTTGTGATGTCATGAAGTGGTAGTTTTCAAGCTATTATATTATATATTGTGACGAGGAAACAACATTATACATCAGAAAATAGCAGAATTCGGGCCATTTAAGAGGTAACTACTTCACTTCACTGTGATTGGCTAAATCCACCTGTCACTCAGAGTCTTGCTGAAGCTGACCAATAGGAAGAGTGGGTGGACTAAAAAGAAAAACTTAAATAATGATATAACGATTTAACCAAAACAGGATATGAGCTCATAATTTTGTTTATATCACGATATCTCACAGACATTTTTACATAAGTTTTATATTTATTTTGCAAAACAAGGCTGTGATTACGCTGTGTACTTATCCCTGCATAAAAACCTCATTGAGACTGACTCGTCGAGGTGTAAATCAGGTATAAAAAGGGACCAGGGACCCTTCTCCAACCTAAAAAAAAGCGCCAAACTGTAGAAATTGAGTTTTCTTTCACACCATTTGCCAAACTTTCCATCCGGTTACTCTTACTGTATATATTAACACAGATTTTGGCTAAGTAATACAAACGTTTAAGTGAAAGTACAGTTTATTAATGTCCCCGTCTTCTGACCCATCCTTCAGTGCCGCCGGAGTAACCTGTCAGCCGCAGTGGACCCACCTCCAGATCTTGAGCTCGGTGGGATGAGGGTTTTGGGCTTCCTTGTAGTATCCTTGTCCCATTTTTCCCACTTTTCAAATATCTGCGACTGGCAGTGAAAACAGCTTCAGTAAATGAGGTGGTCTTCAGATCTCTGCAGACTCAAGCATTAAACTGTTATTCATCTAGGGGCGACAGTAGCTGAAAGCATGATTTTTGTTTTATTAGTTTTACTCTTAAACCTTGTGCTGAATACTGTGTGTGTTAAACATTCAGTTGATCTTGTTTCTCAGTAAGACACAGACGTATTTTAAGATGTCTACACTGGAGTTTACTACTTCAGTTACATGACACAGCTCTTCATCTTCAGGCTGACAGGAGGCTTTATAATACATCTTTTCAGTGACTGCAAACATCTTTTTAGTGACATATTCTACCTTCACGTAAACAGCTAACGATATATCCATTCAGGACCTTGTAAAATGAGTTATAGGACCTGCCTTCTATAGATAGTACCTTTCTCGGGCGATAAGTACTGGAAAAACTCCCTTGAAATATAACACTTGAGCTGCTTTCTGTAACTTCATTCATCTGATCGGATAAACTTCTTTCAACTCTCTACCTGGTCTGCAATCTCTTCTTTCACAATTACAGCAGCTCAGTTGGTAGACTGTCCACTTATCTGAAGGTTCGCAGTTCGAATCCTGCTCTTGACATACACATCTTTGGTTGAGAGGTCAGATCCACAGGTTAGAGATGCAAACGCTGTCAGTACGTCCTTGGTTAAGACACTGAACCCACCTCGTCCCCAGTGTCGGTGTCTGAATGGGCGTTTTGCTTTAAGGTGGAAAAGTTCTATATAAAATGTGAGCTTTTATTGTCTCAGGTAAAAGAAAAGACGAGGGTTTCAGAGAGGAGATCTGTTCTGCATTTGAGAGACACGTGACACAAATTAGCGTCTGTGATTGGACCGTCCCATGCGAGATCGATTGTCAAACAGAAAGCAGGAGGAACCGGCTGGTCGGGCTGCTTTTGGGTCTAGAATTCGGGACCTTAGCCAATCCGAGCATGTTACAGATGCTCTTCTTTCCTGACGAATGCCATACGCAACTTTCCACTATGCCCACCGGGGTTCTGTCAATCAAATCACACCAACGCTAATGTGGCTAATAGCGCTTAAGTGTCAAGAACTGTAGCTCTGCGGATTGGCTAACAACATCAAAAAGCCGTTTCTTTTCTGGACGCTTGTTGACTAGCTAAGTCTGGGAATGTCCTGACTTCTCTGCTATGCCTGTAAAATATGAACCCCACGGTCATTTATCATGGTAATCGGACAGCGCGGGGCTTTGTTTCGTTTCTGGATCCCCTGGTTGTAGCGGAGAGTGCGGCGCAGTGAGACGGGGGCCATAGCTGAGAGGTATTTGACCCAGTGTCAATTAGCCGTCTGTATAGTGTAGCGCTAGCGTTCCCTCGGGGGCTCCAGCTTGATCCCAAACATTAAATCATTTCATTCACTGCACATAGCCGCCCGCTGTTTTGTGCTAGCGCTGAGAGCCCCCGCTGCCGCCTGCTGTTTTGGACACATTTTACTAACGTGACGGCGGAGTGGATGGTGACTCAAAGTGCTAAGTGACAGCTCCGATGTGTTTACTCGTCACAGAGGGGAGAGAAGAGGGTACAAATATTATGCTAGCAAAATATTGTACATGGTGTTTGAAGGTTATGTGTGAAATTTGGAGCAGTTGGTAATAACAGGCCTCAGAAAGTCCAAATTATTACAGAAAAAAAGGGTTTAAGCCATTCTCTCGAGTGCATGTTTTTGCACTTAAAATATCACCAATAAAATGAAATGCAACTTATGTGTTTAGGGGTGACAGCGGCGCAGTGGGATAAGCATTTGCCCTCCTTCATTTGGGTCTGTGGTTCCACATGATTGCCTCCTGATTTGAAGGATTTTGACAAGATCTTTCTCCACTCAAACGACGCAATATCTCAGTTTGATTTGAGTTGTTGCTATAAAAATGTTGGACCGATGTCATGCTAAATCCTTCAAATCAGGAAGGAATCTGTGCGCCTAAAACAAACGCATATCGACAGGGCCAAAATTAAAAACTGAGACAAATTCACAGGCCAAACTCAATATTTACTGAAAAAGTGACAGCACCTGAGATGTAACGTTTAACCTTTTCATATGAGGACACACAGTAGTATTTATTTCATATTCAAATAAATAAAATTGATTATGTCTCGCTCTGTAGCTTTTCAAGTTAATTTTTAAAGTAAATATTTTTTGTTAACAAGCCAACAACAAATAAAAAAAACAAAAAAATAATATAATTCACTGAAAATTCGACTTTAAAACTATTAAAAGTTCATGCCTTGGAGTTTTTTTTTCAGATTTACACGTCTTTGGTCTCGACTGTGCACCAGCGTACGAGCAAAGCATTCTGGGATTTGTAGTATTAGTGGTGCATGTGCTTTATACCAGCGGACCAGCTCTAATGCACATTTAATATTATCTCACGGGGCCAAATATAATCACACCGCGGGCCAGATTTGGTTCTCGGGCCTGAGTTTGACATGTGCATATCGATATTGTGTCAGTGCAGTTGTTCGGTGCCTTATCCCGTCTCAGGATGTTGCCAGTTCTGTGATAAGAATGTAAAAAAGCTGACGAATCACCATGTAACTACTGTAGTTCCTGTAGTTAGTATTTACAATAAAATAATCACACTTTTCTTTAGGGATGGGACAAGATCTCGCAAGGTCAAGACTGTTACGTGACGAAAATGATCTGTGAGATTTTTTTTCCATGTGCTTGGACCAGAAAAAGGGTTCAGTTTGCTGAGTTACACCTTTTGAAAAGCTGTAGTTACACAGTGAGCAAAAACATGAAATAAAATTAAAACATTTGAGGCCGAAGCGTCGCCTTGTCTCGTCCTCGTGGATCCAATGTCACGTCTTGTTTTGTGGAAATTTTCTCTCGTCCCATCCACTAGTGTACTTCATTTTTTCCCCTTTAATAAGTTGGAAAACATGCCAGAATATTGGTAGCTAATTAACTAATTAATATCGAGTCAATATCACAGTTTTATTAATTATGTAATCTCTATTCTAAAAAGAAAAATCCAACCTCCATGTGGTTTTCATGTGTGCACAAAATCACGCTAAATCTGTACTTTACAACTCTCAACGATGCAATAAGAACCTGCTCATGCATCGTCTGTGTTTATCATAATCTTCTAAAATAAGTAAAATTTCTATATATTTTTGACTGTTTTTATTGACTTTCACAAACATCACAATGACATGAGTTCTAACATCGAAAGACAATGTTCACGGACAAAATAAATCACATTTCTAACACGATACTTGTCAGAAATATGCAGATTTGATATATTTAAAATAATTATTCACTAGGATAAAATAAGGACGGACTATGTGATTAAGAAAAATACTGAAGTTAATAAAATATAAACCACAAGAGGCCTCACTGGTGACTTTTAGGCCGGGGAACGATTATGAAAGAAATGATTTTAATGATCTGTGAAAGTAGCACGATACTTACTACTTACTACTTACTTGTCTCATTATTTTGTTGTAGACTCTAAATGTATGCTAACAAACTGAAATGACATGAGCAATAAATAAAAAAATAAAACATTCTATGAACTCATGGACTGTCCAAACTTACCTTGTGACAAGTCCCGGCTTTTGCATCGCTGTGTCGCTCATTTCAAATCATACTTGCCAGATTTTTGATTTTTTTTTAATTTTGACACATCTTTAGTTTATTATTCATTCAATTAAAAAAATAAAAATAAAAAAATATATATATGATTTTTTGGAACCAGTTCACAAATGTCAATTTTTTTTCACAAATCATGTAAAAAGTATAATTTCATTGTCTTTAAGCGCTAACTAAAGTCATGTGATTCTGATTCTTCTGAAATTTCATGCTTCACTGTGATTGGCTAACTCCACCTGTCACTCAAACTCTTGCTGAAGCTGACCAAAAGGAAAAAGTGGGCGGAGAAAACCAAAACAGTATATCGTCACCAGAAGTTTTTTTGTTTTTTTTAATCACCATATCACCAACACATTTTTATATGGATTTTATAATTATTTAGCAAAACAAGGCCCATGATTTCGCTTTGCAATTACCGTATTTTCTGGACTATAAGACGCACTTTTTTCATAGTTTGGCCAGAGGCGACTTATACTCAGATGCGATTTATATGTGAAATATGTTTTTTCTTCATTATTGTGCATTTTTTGGCTGGTGCGACTTACACTCAGATACAATTTATATGTGAAATATGTTTTTTTCTTAATTTTTATCATTTTTTTGGCTGGTGCAACTTACACTCAGATACAATTTATATGTGAAATATTTTTTTTTGTTCATTATCATACATTTTTTGGCTGGTGCGACTTATACTCAGATGCGACTTATACTCAGATGCGATTTATATGTGAAATATGTTTTTTTCTTAATTTTTATACATTTTTTGTCTGTTGAGACTTACACTCAGACACAATTTATATGTGAAATAAGTTTTTTTTCTTCATTATTGTGGATTTTTTGGCTGGTGCGACTTATACTTAGATGCGACTTATACTCTGGAAAATTCAGTAAGTCTGCATTGAAACTTGCTTAATGAATTGACTCATCCTGGTGCCAAAAATGCCGCACACAGAGTTTTAAATGTTGTTCTTATTCATTGTATAAACTCCAGTAATAATAAATGAGTTGTATTGACCGGCTGATCTGACCTTGTGAACTCCCGAGCTCTTTCGTCGCCAGGTTGCGGCCTCTCTCCTCTGTGCCGCAGATGTCGGCCTTGACACATGTTCGCAGGTGTCAGATGATCCTCTTTCTCCACCACGTTTCATAACCGTCCCCATCCGCGCCGCACGCTAACTACGCTAACACAATATCGCATCTAATCAAGCGCCAAAGTACCGCGGTTCCACCAAGAGAAAACAGCCCGCTTTTGTCGCTAAACGCCTCTGCCTCTCTCTTCGCCTCTATGGACGCTAAATGATTTAATTTGCCAGCGCAGATGTGGCGTTCACTTTCTGCAAAAAAAAAAAAAGTGAAGGAATTGAAGACGAGAAGAAGACGGGAGGGGTTTGAAATAGCAGGAAGGAAGGAGTTGAGTTGGCACGGCGACAGGCAAACAGTGGCGGTACTCGGGACTCTTGACGGAGCCCTCCAAACCCGCGTGATTTTGTGTGTACTCGCCGAGGGAGTGAAGTTATCGGCACTTGGGATGAATGGGAAATCAAACCGCTTTCACGTTCGCGGCGTCGAGAGGTGCCGGCGCAGATGGGCACAGACCTGGTGCCCGCTGAGCCTGGCACCGTCCCAACGCAGGGGCTCGCTCTCCACGGGCCGCCGGCGACGCTCGAGAGCAGAGAGCAAGTTAGTTTGGGAGTAAATGTTTCACAGGAAGTGTCAGTTAGCAAGGAGAGGTTTAAAGCTGCACTGTGGGACTTTTCTGGTGTAGAGATGTTATTGCTACGTCCAGAATGTTCCAGAATATGGACTTTCTGGGTTGGACGGGTCTGGTATCTATTTGTCTCCATGGAAATGTCATTTTGAGGTCCGCAGTGTTCCACAGTATGGCTTTTCTAGTTGGGCGTTTGCTATATCTGCTTGTCTACATGGAGATATTGCTGTTGCTATGTCCAGAATGTTCCAGAATATGGACTTTCTGGGTTGGAGGGGTCTGGTACCTATTTGTCTCCATGGAAATGTCATTGTGAAGTCCGCAATGTTCCACAGTATGGCTTTTCTGGTTGGGCCTCTGCTATATCTGCTTCTTTACATGGAGATATTGCTATTTCTCTGTCCAGAATGTTCCGCAGTGTGGCTTTTCTAGTTGGGCCTCTGCTAAATCTGCTTGTCTACATGGAGATATTGCCATTGCTACGTCCAGAATGTTCCAGAATATGGATTTTCTGGGTTGGAGGGGTCTGGTACCTGATTGTCTCCATGGAAATGTCATTGTGAAGTCCGCAATGTTCCACAGTATGGCTTTTCTGGTTGGGCCACTGCTATATCTGCTGGTCTACATGGAGATGTTGCTATCCAGAATGTTCCGCAGTATGTCATTAAACTCTATCTTTCATCTATTCAATTATCGCATTTTCCAGACCATAAGTCAAACTTTTTTTCATAGTTTGTCCGGGGTGCGACTTATACTCAGATGTAACTTATGTGTGAAATTATTAAGATAAATGTCCCCCAAAAATGAGACTTATATATGTTTTTTTCTTCATTATTTTGCATTTTTTGGCTGGTGCGACTTATTCTCCAGAGCGACTTATAGTCCAGAAAATACAGTACATGTGTTTTTTGGGGGTTTTTTTTGTTGCTAAATACATGCATACTTTCTGTGACAGGGTAACTTATAAATAGACAAAAAAAATTAAGATTTTTTTTCCACGTATTAGTCGATCATATATTTGTATTTGTTTTAAAATTGAAAATTAAAAAACGTTTAATTATCGCAAATGAAGCTAACATACATGACCACTCACACAGACAGTGGTTTTTCCTCTTTTCTGCTTCACCTTACATCAAATTATAGGTTTATAGCTAAAAAACAGGCAAAGCGATAATGCAGACAGGTACAGGCACAAATCCCTCCAGAAAAGTTCCGCAATTCACCTTTAAAGCTCATTTTTGCGGTGTGAGAGCGCACTGATAGACTATATCGACATTTACAGCACACGACAGACCAGCTACACTCGTATATTTCACATATTTAGGGAGTTAATAATCCAAAAAATAAATATAAATATGATTTGAACTGAAGTCAGATTTTATCAAGCCCCTCCCACATTCCCCCCTCTCTCTTTCTCTCTTTCTCTCCTTTTTTCTATCTCTCTCTAATCAGATCGTAGTTTGTGAACAGTCCAAGTCTCACTGAGCAGATGTTTTGGGACTTTTTTTTTTTTTTTTGCGGAAGAAGCAATCTGGCACCCTAATCATCGTCATTGACTCCAGCGAGGCCCCCGACGATCCTGCTCTGAATGACAAATTAAAGCATTTTCTGATAAAACGTGGGTAATTAAACTAACTAAATCTCGTATAAGCTCCTCTGCAGATCACATTTTTAATCTCATCTCTGTTTACGCTCCTGGTTCTGGTATTTTTGAACATTTTTTTCCCATCGGATTATCTAAAACGTCCACCGTACTCGGCTTCACTGTCAAACCGGCCTCTTCTCATCTCCGCAACTCATCTCATCTGAAGCATTAACTCCATTAGGCTGGTAATTGCCTTTTAAAATGGCGAACGCAGACTTCCAGGGCCACTTAATGTCTCTCTGCTCTCATCCCCCTTCAGTAAATAGCCTTAACTAGTCCTGTATAGAAGTATATAGAGAGCGCTGGTGATAGCTCATGGCAAAGCTGAGATCAGACCCAGCGATAGAGTAAAATTGGATATTTTTTCTCAAGTCGCTCCCAAAATGAGGCTCAGAACGGCCCTTTAAGAGTATGTAAATGTTTATGGTGCTGTTCTGAAAGATGTGGTCCTGCCGCCTTAATGCAAACGCTTTTTCATTTCCACACTCCAGATAAAATAAAATGTCTTCTCTAAACTGGATTTTTTTTTTTTTTTTTATGCAAACGTCTTAAGTTTAGTTCAAGTGTGTTGGTCTGAACTTCAGTTTAGTTTGTTTGTTTTATTTATTGATGGTTTATTCATTTATTTAAAACCAGACAAATACAATTTAAGCATTTTTAAAAACTAGAAGAACAAATGATTCAAACAAGACAGAAAACTGAACGGGACAGTTATAATAAAACAGTTTGTACATGAGACAAAAACATGATAAAAATAAACCATGAGGGAGTGTGTGTGTGTGTGTGTGTATGTGTGTGTGTGTGTGTGTGTGTGTGTGTGTGTGTGTGTGTGTGTGTGTGTGTGTGTTTTGTGTGTGTGTGTGTGTTTATGTGTGTGTGTTGTGTGTGTGTGTGTGTGTGTGTGTGTGTGTGTTTGTGTGTGTGTGTGTGTGTGTGTGTGTGTGTGTGTGTGTGTGTGTGTGTGTGTGTGTGTTTATGTGTGTATGTGTGTGTGTTATGTGTGTGTGTGTGTGTGTGTGTGTGTGTTTGTGTGTGTGTGTGTGTGTGTGTGTGTGTGTGTGTGTGTGTGTGTGTGTGTGTGTGTGTGTGTGTGTGTGCTTATGTGTGTGTGTGTGTGTGTTGTGTGTGTGTGTGTGTTTATGTGTGTGTGTGTGTATATCTTGTGTGTGTGTGTGTGTGTGTGTGTGTGTGTGTGTGTCTGTGTGTGTGTGTTGTGTGTGTGTGTGTGTGTATATGTGTGTGTGTGTGTGTGTATATATGTGTGTTTATGTCTCCATGTGCATGTGTGTCTGCGTGTGTGTATATGTCTGTGTGTATATGTGTGTGTGTATATGTGTGTGTGTGTATATATCTCTGTGTGTATGTGTGTGTATATCTCCGTGTATATGTGTGTGTATATGTGTGTGTGTGTGTATATGTGTGTGTGTGCGTGTACATATGTGTAGTTAAAGTACTCTGAAGTTGATGGGAGGAGACAGAGTGAGAGCAGTGAGCTGAGTGAAAAAATTAACGAAAGATATGAAGATAAAATGAACGATGATAGTTCTCAGTATTGGTGCCGTTCATCATTTTCAAATTAATGCTTCACTTCTACTTTTCCCCAACTTGTGGAAAAATTTCTTCAAATTTCTGTGTAATTATTTCATGAAGAATTCTGTCCTTCCCTTTTGTTGGTAGAAGTGTTGTTCTGTCAGATCGACCAGCTCCATTGACTCTGGCTCCAATTCACTTTCTATTGAAAAACTGTGTCCCCTCTCTGTGTCCCTGCTGCTGTCAGACTCGTCATTTTGGGTTAAAATGTTCGTATTAACCCTCTACATGATCCTGGTACAGTGGTCTCTCGTTCATCGTGGGGGTTATGTTCTAAAAATAACCCACAATCGGCGAAATCCGCGAAGTATCAGCTTTATTTTTTACATTATTCTATGTTTCTTGTCTGTAAAACCCCTCACCACACACTTTATACACTTTTCTCACACAGGCATTAACATTTTCTCACATTTCTCTCTTGTTTAAACTCTCTCAAAGTTCAAACCTTCGTAGATTTAAAAAAATAAGTACAGTATTATAGAACGAAACCAAATACTACACCGTACTGTAAATAAAACTGACAGCTTTAATGATTAATCTACGAGGTTGGGCACATAAGAAATGATTAATAGTGACTCCAGCTTATTTCACAGTTTCCTCTGACCCCGCCTCTTCCTCTGACCCCGCCTCTTCCTCTGACCCCGCCTCTTCCTCTGACCCCGCCTCTTCCTCTGACCCCGCCTCTTCCTCTGACCCCGCCTCTTCCTCTGACCCCGCCTCTTTGTCCTGGCGTCGCTGTAATGTCTCGTAATGTTCTTTTTGCTGCAGTCACTGAGCCACAAAGCTAAAGACTCCATCCTTACCATGGTCTTGTTGCTCCTTGTTCAAACTTATTGCTGTCGTCCTTATGCTATTTTCCACGAAACAGCGAGACCGCGAAAGGTGAACCGCGATATAGCGAGAGACGACTGTATTTTTATTTCACTATTGTGTCTATATCTACAGCTTGACAATGACGTACTCTGTCTCTGTTACTTTTACGGTTGAAACACTGATAAATCCACATTTTACAAATCAAACACCTTCAGTGAAATTGGATTTTTGCGGTTGATCCGAAAACAGCTGGTTGAAACGATCCTTCTAAACCTGCTTCATCTCGGGATTTTCAACTCTCATAATTAGTGATGGTTTTAACGATATCTACCAGCGCCCCCTGTGCCTTGGGAGGAACCATCAATCAATAACCTACTGATGTGTCCCAGTCTCATCCTTTGGTTTAATAGGTTTGTTCTGATCCGGAAAGGTCAAACTGGTGAATCCGCAAGTGAAATTCAGATGTTGTGGCTGGAGTAGGGGGATTTTCGGTGACTTCCTCCCCAAATATGATAAGATTCGATAATTTTGATGTCATTTTGCATTTAATTTATACAAACAAGTGCAAAATTTTAAGTCATGAACCCTGAAGTAAGAGTTGGGTTGGCTGTACGAGGGGCTTTTTTTCCGTTTTCATTATTTTATTTCGGGCAAATAAACTTTTTGGTTCCTTTTACAGTCGAGGACACATAGAGCGCAGACAGAGGACACATAGAGCGCAGACAGAGGACACATAGAGCGCAGACAGAGGACACATAGAGCGCAGACAGAGGACACATAGAGTGCAGACACAGGACACATAGAGAGCGCAGACAGAGGACACATAGAGCGCAGACAGAGGACACATAGAGCACAGACAGAGGACACATAGAGTGCAGACACAGGACACATAGAGCGCAGACAGAGGACACATAGAGCGCAGACAGAGGACACATAGAGCGCAGACAGAGGACACATAGAGCGCAGACACACAGGACACATAGAGCGCAGACAGAGGACACGTAGAGCGCAGACAGAGGACACATAGAGCGCAGACAGAGGACACGTAGAGCGCAGACAGAGGACACATAGAGCGCAGACAGAGGACACGTAGAGCGCAGACAGAGGACACATAGAGCGCAGACAGAGGACACGTAGAGCGCAGACAGAGGACACATAGAGCGCAGACAGAGGACACATAGAGCGCAGACAGAGGACACATAGAGCGCAGACAGAGGACACATAGAGCGCAGACAGAGGACACGTAGAGCGCAGACAGAGGACACGTAGAGCGCGCAGACAGAGGACACGTAGAGCGCAGACAGAGGACACGTAGAGCGCAGACAGAGGACACGTAGAGCGCAGACAGAGGACACGTAGCAGCGCAGACACAGGACACGTAGAGCGCAGACAGAGGACACGTAGAGCGCAGACAGAGGACACATAGAGCACAGACAGAGGACACATAGAGCGCAGACAGAGGACACATAGAGCACAGACAGAGGACACATAGAGCACAGACAGAGGACACATAGAGCGCAGATAGAGGACACATAGAGCGCAGACAGAGGACACATAGAGCGTAGACAGAGGACACATAGAGCGCAGACAGAGGACACATAGAGCGTAGACAGAGGACACATAGAGCGCAGACAGAGGACACGTAGAGCGCAGACAGAGGACACGTAGAGTGCAGACAGAGGACACATAGAGCGTAGACAGAGGACACATAGAGCACAGACAGAGGACACATAGAGCGCAGACAGAGGACACATAGAGCACAGACAGAGGACACATAGAGCACAGACAGAGAGGACACATAGAGCGCGCAGATAGGGACACATAGAGCGCAGACAGAGGACACATAGAGCGTAGACAGAGGACACATAGAGCGCAGACAGAGGACACATAAAGTACAGATATTTAAACACAATAAAAGGTCCTACATTGCGCAAAATTGACTCTTGTGAGCTTTAAGTCATGTCATAATGTTGTTACTTCCTCAAAAACAGACCTAGAGTTGTGTTTTGTTTCATTCACATGTTTGAATAACTCTTTATTATTAGTTTGTAACATCTCCAAACCTCAAAATGCTCTCTTCCACCTTGTGATGTCATGAAGTGGTAATTTTTTTTTTAATTAACAGCTACATTTTACCTTCAGGTCAGTAGTAGATTGTCAGTTCCAGAGCTGAAATGATCCAAATGATTCTAGTTGAAGGTGTGTGGAGCACTTCCTGTATTACCACATGATGACATCACAAGGTGGAACAGAGCGTTTTCTGTTTGAGAGAAGAACTCAGCCTAAATATGTAGGTTAAACATGTGTGAATGAAACAAAACACAACTCCAGCTCTGTCTGTGACGAGGAAACAACATTAAAACATCCATTTCTACATTTATCTGAGCACATTTTAGTCGCTTCACCCCTTTTCAGCGTTTCTTTCCCACGTTTTCCTGTAGCCCACACGGCGTTCCCTCCATCCCGCTGTTTAGATGCCGCACTCCTCTTTTTTCCCCGCTCGCTTCCCTCGCTTCTTGCCTGGGCAAAAACACCGTCGGACCCGCGCTCATAATGGGAATCCCTTCTCCCATTATCACACATTTAATTAGCAATATAAATGCCAAACCCCGTTGCATTATGTTGCCAATTGTGTTGCTATCTCTCTCGAAATTAGTCTTTTAAAATGAATTTGCTGTATTAATCATCTCCAGAAATAATTTTTTGATCGCTGAATTAATAGTTTTGCGTCGGGAGGTTTTTATTTTTTATATTTTAGGTGCTCATTGACATAGGTGATTGCCTCTTCATTATGCTAGCGCCCTACTTGTAATAATTCTAGCACGCCGCGCTCCTGTATCTGCTAATTACTTCGCTAATTGAATTTACGGCGTGTTGCTAGCCTGTATTTTAAGTGCGTGTTTGTTGGCAAGCTTCATTGTATCTGGCGTGACAGTTAGCTTCTCAGCCGCAGCCCCCGACTTCCCATTCACCGCTCGTGTCATTACATATACCTCCCAGACCTATGCGCTACGGCTAAGAATGAAATTAATTAATACGACACAATGGCTCCCCCGCAGTAGGGTTGTTGTGACTATAGGAGGCGCCGTTCCACTCCGACGTGTCTCTGGTCTGATGATAAATAGCGTATAGCGATGTCGGTTAGCCTCGGGTAGTGTCAAAACAGACCCTTAGCTGTATATCGCAGACTGAACAGACGGATCTGGAGGAGTTTATGAAGGAGGAGGGTTAATGCTGTGATGTAAGAGAATGGCTGCGTGATTTGACCGAAAAAAGGAAAAAAAAAATCAAGATTCAAATTGATTTATTTAAAAAAAAAAATGTAATCAGTTTTATTTTTGTAATTAAAAAATAAATAAATGTGGGTTTTCTTATTAATGACACAAATCAAATATTTCAGACTCGATAAAGTGATGATGTCAGACTCACACATGGAGAAAAGAGACTGATTTTTGTCAATTTGTCATGAAATATCCAAGAGTTAAATCCACAAATGTTAAACCTGATCATTTCTATCAGTGACTCGACCCAAGAGCTAAATATACAGCGACAAACTATTTAATACTGTTCATTTGTGCTGATGTAGGATGTGGAGATGTCGTCTGAAACCAGCAACATGAACAAATATTTACTCAACTATTTATCACACACACAAAGACACACACACATATATATATATATATATATATATATACAACACATACACATACACACACACATGCACACACACACACACACACATACACACATATATGTACATATATACACATATATACACACACACATATACACACACACACATATACACACGTATATACACATACACACACACACATACACACACATATACACACACATATATACACACACACACACACACGTATATACACACATATATACACACACACACACACACACACACATACACACGTATATACACACATATATACACATACACACATACACATAAATTAAAGTAAAATACACTTTTTCCTCCAGTGTCTCACACAAACACTTTTCTGTGACGATCGGCTGCAGACGGCTCCATTAAAAAAGACTTTAAAACTTTAAACTGATTATTGACAATTTGAAACAACAGAATCTTTATTTGGTAAACATAACCAAACCAGTAGAGCTTATGGGCAAGGAAATGATTCATTCAGATCAGTATTATTTAAAAAAATAAACATTTCACTGTTGCAAATAGATTTCTGTCGTGTAAATGAGATGCAGTTTTCTGAACTTTTAGGTGGTAGAACTTCACTTAAAGCTCCTGTGTTACACAAAATGGACTGTTTGAGCTTTAAGTCGTGTTCTAACACTCTTCACACATTTAAGTAATTCTGCATTATCAGTCTGTCTGTATATTCAAAGCTCAAAACGCTCTGTTCCACCTTGTGATGTCATGAAGTGGTAGTTTACAGCTACTTTTGACCCTTTTGTACAGAAGAGATTGGCAGCTCCAGGTTTGCATTTATTCTAGTGAAGGTGTGTGGACTTTAAGCTTTTCCTGTGTTACCACATGATGACATCACAAGGTGGAACAGAGTGTTTTTTTTCAGTTTGAGAGAAGAACAGATCATAAAGTGGAGTAATATGGGCCTTTAAGACTCAGACAGTAAGTTTAGTACAATGTGGTTTAGATGTGTCTTCTCTAGTGGTGCCTGTGTGTGGATGTGAGTGGTTTCAGGACAGCTGGGTGGAGGTGGAGGTGGAGGTGGAGGTGGATGTTCTGGACTCTGCTCCTATAGAAGACTTCTTCACCTTGGCCCTGTGCTCAGAGCTGTGTCCGTCTGCAGAGTGAATGTGTCGGTCTGAGTCTCTTTGTGTGAAAACTGCACCTGGAGACGAGACTCGCTCCTGGTCTTTACACATCACACGTGTGTTTGTGTGTGTTTGTGTGTCCTCGTGTGCGTAGGACTTCATAATCATGCAGTTCTATTAACATCTGTGTAAATTGCTGAAGTCCTTGGTCATTGGATAAACGGCTCGAGAAGTGATTTTAAACTAATAAACGTTAAGGTCATCGCTTCTTTTACGAAACGAGATTAAAGACACTTCCAGACACAGCACAATATTACACAAAACTGACTCTTGTGAGCTTTAAGTCATGTTATAATGCTGTTACTGCCTCAAAAACACACCTGGAGTTATGTTGTAACCCTTTATTATTCGTCTGTAACATCTCCAAAGCTCTAAATGCTCTGTTCCACCTTGTGATGTCATGAAGTGGTAGTTTTCAGCTACTTTTTACCTTTATTTCAGAAGAAAATGGGCTGAAATTGTCCAAATGATTCAAGAAATGAAGGTGTAACGAGTTTGAAAACACAGTGGAGCACTTCCTGTATTACCACGTGATGACATCACAAGGTGGAACAGAGTGTTTTCTCAGAGTTTGTGTGTTAAACATGTGTGAATGAAACAAAACACAACTCCAGGTCAAAACACAACATTAGAACAGAAAATAGTGTAACATGGGCCCTTTAAAACATTTATTAAAGCTGTACCATGTCACTTTTTGGGTGCCTCGAGGGAGATGTTACAAGTGATGCTATGCCAGGCCAAGTTACAAGTCAGATCCGTGGAGAGACGAGCCCAGTCTCAGTCAGAATGCATGGATCTCATGTTGCATTTGTACTGCTGGTTTTACTTCCTGGTTCATGTCGTCACCTGCGTTTCCATGGAGACAGATTTATTATTATCTGTAGATTCTCGTCCAGATCTTGACTCGTGTCGGTCAGGAGTACCTCAGCTCGAGGATTTTGTTGTACCTCAGCTGGAGGATTTGTTGTACCTCAGCTCGAGGATTTGTTGTTGTGCATGTTTTGGGCTGATGGGGTAAAAGGAGAACCTGAAGGAAACCCACTGAGACCCAGGAGAACCTGCAAAAACCACAGAGAGACGCCACAGATCCAACACAGAACATTTAGTGTTCGCGCTCCTCTGACAGTGAACCTCAGCCTCCATCTCCTCCGCTTCATCCTGTCTTCTTTTCTCTCTCTTTGCTCATCCACTCCCCCCCCCCCCCAGACACACCATCTCTCCTCAGTTTACCTCCTCTCTCTCTCTTTTTCCTCTCTCTTATCTCACTTATCTCTTCACTTCAGCCTTTTCTCTCTCTCTCTCTCTCTCACCTCACCTCACTTTCTTTCTTTCTTTCGTCTCTTCTCCCTCTCCATCTCTCTCCTCTCTCTCTCCTCTCTCTCACCTCACCTCACTTTCTTTCCTTCGTCTCTTCACCCTCTCCCTCTCTCTCCTCTCTCACCTCACCTCACTTCCCTTCTTCTCTCCTCCCTCTCTCTCACCTCACTTCCCTTCTTCTCTCCTCCCTCTCTCTCACCTCACTTCCCCTTTTCTCTCCTCCCTTTGTCCTCCATCTCCCCCCTCTCTCTCACCTCACTTCCCTTCTTCTCTCCTCTCCTCCTCCTCTCTCTCACCTCACTTCCCCTTTTCTTCTCTCCTCCCTTTCTCCTCCATCTCTCTCTCACCTCACTTCCCTTCTTCTGTTTCTCCCTCTCTCTCTCTCCTCCTCTCTCTCTCCTCACCTCTTCCCTTCTTCTCTCCTCCCTCTCTCCTCCCTCTCTCTCACCTCACTTCCCTTCTTCTCTCCTCCCTCTCCCTCTCTCTCACCTCACTTTCATTCGTCTCTCCTCCCTCTCTCTCACCTCACTTCCCTCTTCTCTCCTCCCTCTCTCTGACCTTACTTCCCTTCTTCTCTCTCTCCTCCCTCTCTCTCACCTCACTTCCCTTCTTCTCTCCTCCCTCTCTCTGTCACCTCACTTCCCCTTCTCTCTCCTCCCTCTCCCTCGCCTCACTTCCCTTCTCTCTCCTCCCTCTCCCTCGCCTCACTTCCCCTTCTTCTCTCCTCCCTCTCCCTCTCTCTCACCTCACTTCCCTTCTTCTCTCCTCCCTCTCTCTCACCTCACTTCCCTTCTTCTCTCCTCCCTCTCTCTCACCTCCCTTCCCTTCTTCTCTCCTCCCTCTCTCCTCCCTCTCTCTCACCTCACTTCCCTTCTTCTCTCCTCTCTCCTCCCTCTCTCTCACCTCCCGTCCCTTCTTCTCTCCTCCCTCTCCCTCGCTCTCACCTCCTCACCTGCTCTTTTGTCCAAACTTAAGCTCCGCCTCCTCCCCTCCTGATATCGATCTCCTCTCTCCCTCCATCCTTTCCCCTCCTATTGATCCCTCTCTCCCTCTGTCCATCCCTCTCTCTCCTCTCTCACACTCGTCTTTTGTCTTCTTATCGAGGCTTTTTCCACTGGGTTTATTCCAGGTTGCTGTTATTGACAACCCTCTCTCTCCTCTTTCTTTTTCTCCCCCTCTTTCTCTCTCTCCATCTTCTCCCAACATTAATCCCTCTTTTGTTACTCCAAACTCTCTCCTGAAATACTACAGGTGTGTCCGGCGCTCTCTCGTTTTTCTATTTGCTCGTAAACCCCCCAAAAAAATGAAAAAGTGTTGCGTCTGGTGGGGTGTTTTAGTGTTTGAGTGACAGGTACAATCGCGTCTGAAGCCTCTTGATAAGCTCGTATTGTCGATGCGTTTGCGCCCCTCACCTCCACCCGCGCCTCCTCTTTTCCTCACCCTTTTACCTCCCTCCACCTCCTCCTACGGCTCTACAACACGATAAGGAAAACACCGAGGAAAAACCGCCAGATAACACGTCAAAAGCGAGTCGCGGCTTCACGTTCGAGAGGTTGTTGTAAACGATACTTTACAAACAAACTGAAAAGCGAAAAAGGAAAAAGAGCTCGGGTTCGGGGGGGAAATATCAAATAAAATACGTAAAAATATGGTTGGAGATTGTGTGAAGGGGTGCCAGATAGTGATAGCAGGATTATGGCGTAGAGTTGGATGTAATAGGCTTAAAGTTGGAGGGATGAGTGACAGGTGTCTGTGGGAAAACGCGGCGTGATCCGAGCCGAGATTTAAAGGGTTTTGTTCAAGAACGGATCTGATTTAAAGAGAAATGACAGGATTTCGAAATGACGCCACAAAGATTCAGGGATGATGTGGTGATATCGTTCGCCGTGTAATGAAATAATGTGATATATAGATAAATGTTGTGCTCGGGAGGTCGCCAGGTCAAAATCTCTGCAATTTTGTTACAATTAATCAAGTTATTTCAATACAAAAATTAATACTTCGCTTAATAAATGTTCTATATATGACACAAAACTGACTCTTGTGAGGTTTAAGTCGTGTTATAATGTTTCCTCATCAAAAACAGACCTGGAGTTGAGTTTTGTTTCATTCACATGTTTGAGTTACACTTTATTATTAGTCTGTAACATCTCCAAAGCTCAAAATGCTCTGTTCCACCTTGTGATGTCATGACGTGGTAGTTTTCAAGTTAACAGCTACTTTTTTTTACCTTTAGTTCAGTAGAAATTGGCAACTCCAGAGCTGAAATGATCCAAATGATTCTAGAAATGAAGGTGTGTGGAGTTTAGAAACACAGTAGAGCACTTCCTGTAATACCACACGATGACATCACAAGGTGGAACAGAGCGTTTTGAGCTTTGGAGATGTTACAGACTAATAATAAAGTGTTACTCAAACATGTGAATGAAACAAAACACAACTCCAGGTCTGTTTTTGAGGAGGTAACAGCGTTATAACACGACTTAAAGCTACAAGAGTCAATTTTGTGTGATTTATGGGACCTTTAAGCAAAGTATTTTTAATTAAATAACTTGTAACAGGGCAAAAAAAATAAATAAATAAATAATAAAAAAAAATATATAATAATAATAATAATAGTAACAATAATAATAATAGTAATAATAATAATAATAATAAATAATAATAGTAATAATAATAATAATATAAAATAAATAATAATAATAGTAATATAATAATAATAGTAATAATAATATAATAGTATAATAATAATAATAATAGTAATGATAATAATAATAGTAATCATAATAATAATAATAGTAATAATAATAATAATAATAATGATAATAATAAGCAAAATATTAAAGTTTTTTCTCTCAATAACCTGATGTGATGTGATGAAAAACATTAAAACAGATCAAAAACAGTGTAACACGGCTCTTTTTGTGCGTTACACAGGTTTGTTTGCACTTATTTGATTTGGATTGTAGTTTCGTCCAATATCGTTTATTCTTAACTTTATGTATCATATTGTGACGGCTTTGAGTTATGAGTCTGATAAGTAACATCATTTAGACGAGTATTTCTCAGGCTTTTTCAGCCGCAAACCCCATAATAACACAAAACAAACACAAAAACTCGCACAATAATGAAGCAGCTTTGTGTCTAATGTTTGATTTTATTTTCCAGATACAGAGACGACTCCAAACTTTTACATAACGGGGGAATTCGGTGGATTAAGGTGATTGCATAACATCTCATTTTTGCTAAATAAGAACATTTTGAAATCACATTTTTTGTTTTTTTTTCCCTCATCAAAAACACTCCCAAGGTTATGTTTTATTTCAGTTTAATTATACCCACATATTTGGACTTAAAATTTTAAACTTTATTACGAGCTGATTTTAGTCGTGTAGGATCTGGCAACGCAAAGTGAGGAGCCAGCTTCTGCTTTTTTCACTGGATAATCAGACAAAAATGTAAAACAGCAGCTCCATTCACCAAAAAAACATCATATTAACTTGTTTTTCACGCTCTGAGTCTCCATTTCCTTTGCTCTCTGTGCTAAGTCCCTCCTCCTTCAGAGCGCTAACACAACACAATCAGCTGCATCCCGCTAATGAAACTCCTGCACATCACACCAGGTTTGTGAAGTTGTAGTACAGTTTTGTATCATGTTTTTGTGTATTTATGGAGAATTGTGATATGTGGGTGACGTGTGGGGTTGTGGGCGGAGCTTTCAGACCGAAACTTACAGCTGAAAGTTCAAATTTACAGACATAGTTTAGTTAAAAATTTTGAGAATTCGATTTTGTGTTGTGAACAAGGAGATTCTCACCGGAATTCAGTCCTTCTTTTAATTAAGAAATAGTCGCTATAACTTGAAAGGTTTACTTCGGTTTAAATCTGGTAAAATAAGAGCTAACATGAGGCAAAGACGTGTCTGTTTGAGGAATAAGACTTTGAAATGATCAATGAGGAATTTAAGTGAATTAAAACTCTGTCTAAATTTTAAAAAAAAAAACAAACTTTAAAACATGACTTCATTCACACATATACATTGGTGTAAGACATCTGTGTTTAAGAGATCGATTTAACCCTGAAGAACCCACGGGGTCAAATTTGGCCCCAGTTAATTGCTGATACCCAAAATGAACAAACAAACAAACAAAAAAAAAAAAGTCAAATTTCAATTCAAAAAATTCAAAAAGCCCAGAGTGCCACTTCTGGCCCCTGCACAGAGACACCTAGTGGATGAATAATGAACTAAAATGAGCCAGAGCGATAGTGACAAGATGGCCGACCACAACTACCTAAAAAAATCGTCTTCTCAGCAAACCAGCGGTTGGTAAAATTGTCTTTTTTTTGTTAATCTTTTTAGTTATAGCTTGCAGAATGTCTAGAAGTAAGTTTTATATTCTTTTTGGTTAAATTAGTGAGCCCAAAGTGTCAAATTTGGCCCTAATCCTAAATGAGGGAATAAAGGGTTAAAATTGAAAAGGTGGATATTTCAGTGAATTTATAGCAGTAATTTAATGCATTGTTCATAATTTTTCAAAGAAGAAAAGGGTTCTTGAGTTCTCCAGGGTTAAGTAAATCGATTTTGTCATGTGACTGTTTTGTGGAGTCATGTTGGTCTCACATAGACACTCTGCTTCAGTCCAGTCCAATGAAGAAAATGTTTTGTTTTGTCATCCATCCATCCATGTTCTTCCTCTTATCCGGGGTCGGGTCGCGGGGGCAGCAGTCTAAGGAGGGACTCCCAGACTTCCCTCACCCCAGACATGTCCTCAAATTCATTTATTCAAGGAGAAGGAGTTCAAATAGAGCCTGGGAGAGTCGCTAAATTCCTCAAACATGCATGGCAGACGTCTAAAACCTCATGTTTTTGATGACGGAACTATGTTATAACATGGGAGAAGGCTAAAAAAAAAAATCGATTTTGCATAATATCCCCTCTTAAAAAAAAATCCCACCTATACAAAATGCTGCTGTCACTGTGTCCACATCGTCCTCGACTTTATAAAAGACTTTTAACCTTGAAAAACTGCTTCGCCTCGTCACCGCCGCTCCAACATGACCAAACTTTGCTGAAGTTTCTCTCCATTAAAGCTAAAATAGGCCGTCATTACTGTCTGTAATTATGATGGTCAGTATATGTGGGATATCGACTCGAACCGAAGAAAAGCTAAAAAAAAAAAAAAAAATCAGGTTACGAGTGGCTCCATTTAACCCAACTCTGAAAGAACGCTGACCTGTAAACGCATCAGAGACAGTGGGACCAAAGAACGTCCATACAGAGACAGCACCAGAGGGCAGGACCAAGGCCGTATTGTGCATGTGCATTTCAGAAGACCAAGAAGTTAGTTTTTGATGATGACTACGGGGCTAAGGAGTCTGTAAGAGCAAGGAATTAGGTGGGAAGGCGGGAGGAGGAGGGGCGGAGAAAGCAGCTCCAATCAATGGCAAATTACGTGTGGTCTGCTGGCCTATTGTACAGTATGGCAGGCATTCTAAAGAGCCCGAGATGATGCAGAAGCAAAGATCATTTTTATTGATTTTGCGGAGATGTCAATAGGGAAGAAGAGGGAGGAAGAGGGGAGGGGGTGAGGGAGGAGAGAGGGGTCGGTTTGTGTGTCACGGAGCCCGTACAATGCAACCCCATTGTGCATGCTCACACATTAGCGGCTAGCGTCGGGCGTTCATTTACATTAGCGACCGCGTGGATGGATGGATGATGGAGGGATGGAGGGATGAGGGTTTTCTTCCATTAAAGGGATGGGGCTCGTGGAGAGAGAGAATGAGAGAGGAGGAGAGAGGGAGAGGTTTGTGCGGGTTTGAAGGTGTAGACGTGTGTGTGAGCTCAGGTGTGAGACTGGATTGGTGAGGGACATTGTTCAAAATTTAAAAAAAAAATCTAAAAAAATTGAATCTAAAATGGTAAACTGGATTTTGAAGTTTTCATAGACAATATAAATCTTAAACTTAAAGATACTTAAAGGTAACTTTTATAGTGGAGGGTCTGCCACCTGCTTTTAACCAGGGACATGTTGCAGCTTTGAACACGAAATATGAACTTATAAAGGAAGTGCAGTGATTCATTATTAAGGTCATGTGATCATTATTAAAGTCATGTGATCATGAGCGAGCGCTGACTGAGCTGTTAATACCACTGTGAAATCTGTCCAATCAGAAAAGGTGATGAATATCGTCTGCAAATAGCAAAATATTCTGAGTTTTTATGTTGAAAATGGACTAACCCTGTAGTTTACATTTCAATATTCATATAAATCTGGTACTAGTTTTATCACATTTTGAACCTTTCCTTTTCCTGTTCCACAGTGCAGCATCAAACTTATCAAACTTATCAAACTATGGTTCAGTAAATCTCAGAATTCTGCAGCACTTTAACTTTAACTTTTGGCCAAGTGCAAAAACACAGCACAGCAAACACCGCCAACTGATTGGCTCTCAGGACATAGAGCTTTCTGATTGGCTCTCAGGTCACAGAGCTTTCTGATTGGCTCTCAGGTCACAGAGCTTTCTGATTGGTTGTCATGACACAGAGCTTTCTGATTGGCTGTCAGGTCACAGAGCTTTCTGATTGGCTGTCAGGACACAGAGCTTTCTGATTGGCTGTCAGGTCACAGAGCTTTCTGATTGGCTCTGAGCTTTTTGGCTGTCAGGACACAGAGATTGGCTTCCAGAGATGATTGGCTCTCAGGACACAGAGCTTTCTGATTGGCTCTCAGGTCACAGAGCTTTCTGATTGGCTCTCAGGACACCGAGCTTTCTGATTGGCTCTCAGGTCACAGAGCTTTCTGATTGGCTGTCAGGTAAAGCTTCCTTCTTGTGTGAGGCTGCAGAGTTTGTTTATCTGTTTTACATGTTTGGGCTGCTCTGTGTTTCCTTCCTCAGAAGCGACTCATGATGTAAGAGAAATATGTAAGAGAAATACTCCGAACTACAGAACATTTTCTCCAGGACTGTGTCTCATGTGTGCAGTGGTGGAACAAGTACTCCATTTTGTTACTTAAGTAAAAGTACAGATACTGGGATGTCTGTGTGATCCCTCAGTCGTCCTGGTCTGATCTGTAGCAAAAGACAAAATTTAAATCTATCAACTGGACATTGGGACAAAAAATACTCAAGTAAAGTAAAAGTATCACATGAAAAACTCTACTTAAGTAAACGCTGCTTACCTGTTACTCTTTAAGTCCATTCTTAAAAGTATTTCGTGCAGATTTTGAGTCTTATAAAGCTTCAAATGTTGTGCTTTTGAAAAAAATTTGTGTTGGATTTTGTTCAACAGAAACTATGAAATCAACAGTTTTGTCTTTATTTGTATATATATATGTTTTTTGCCCAAATTACAAACATGTTAAAAATAAACACAGACTTTTCAGCAAGTCTGAAACTATAATAAAATACTTTTACTTTTCAGTCCAGTTCGAAATGTAGTGGAGTAGAAAGTACAGATACTGCTCTCAAATGTAGTAAAGTAGAACTAAAAGGCTTCCACTTTCAAATGTCGTTAGTAAGTACAGATACTACGATGTGTACTTACATATAGTACTTTACTACTTTTCCTTATGTGTGTGGCTCCCTCGTCTCGATTCATGCTCCTTGGACGTCCTTTGTCAAACTTGTCAGACATTAACATCAGCGTGTGTTTAAGCAGAACAACTTTACCATTAAAATGTTATATAGAAATGTAAAAACGATTATCCAGACTGTAATCGCTAGCATCTCTGGCTACATTACCTTTAAATCAACTAAAACATCTTGTATTTGCACTACCTCGCTGTACAAATCACCCTCCAAATACTCCAGCATTGTCCCGTTTTCCATTTACTGCCTGTTGTTTATCGTCAGCGTCTTTTCGCGCAGTCGCTAATAAACGAGTGTGTGCCCTGACCCCAAACAGAGCATTGTGTTTGGCGGTTTTCTCGCGGAGGCTAAAATGTGTCGCTAACGTGCTAAGTGAGCCTCTTCCTCTGAGCGCTGTGTGCGGGTTTAACGGCCGGACTCGTGTTTAGGGCCTGGAAACGACCCGGAGCCGACGTGCAAGATGCCAGCGCAGTTTACTCTGACAACAGCGTGTTAGCGTTAGCTTTGAGAGCGCTACCGCCGTGTCGGACCAGAGCGGGACAATGGTGAGAGGGAACGTGAGGGTTTATTATGACTGTTTGCTTTCCAGACGACATAAAAATGACCAACATAAGGGTTTATTCATTTGGAGACTGCCACAGATTCTCATCAGATCATTGTTTTAAGATAATATTGTGTGGAAACTTTATCATTTAGTTTGAAAGAAAACACCGCTAATGTGTTTTCTTCTTTATACTTTTGTTTTAATGAGCTTGATTTACACTTTTACACATCTCCATAACTACAACTGTGAGAGTATTAGTTTATAAATGTTTCACGTCTACATGAATAATTGTGTTTAATGATGTAACTGACATGGACTGAAGAAAAAAAACATCATTAATTTATCTTAACCCTGGAGAACCCAAAAACCCTTTTCATCTTTTAAATTATGAACATCCCATTAAATTACTGCTGTAAGTTCACTGAACACTGAAATATCCACTTTTTTTCAATTTTATTCGCTAATTTAGGATCAGGGGCAAATTTGACCCATTGGGCTTGCTAATTTATCAAAAAAGAATTTAAAACATACCTTTAGACATTATACAAGCTATTACTAGAAATATTAACAAAAAAACACAAGTTAACCAACCACTGCTGCTGAGAAGACGATTTTGTTTGAGTAGTTTTCCAGCTCAACAGGTCGGCCATCTTGTCACTACCACGACTCATTTTAGTTCATTATTCATCCACTAGGTGTCTCTGTGCAGGGGTCAGAAGTGGCACTCTGGGCTTGTGAAGTTCAATTTGACATATTTTTTTTGTTTGTTCATTTTGGGTAGCGGCAATTAACTGGGGCCAAATTTGACCCCGTGGGTTCTCCATGCTTGTCATGCTTTAGACGAGTTAACACAATATAGCTGAGTCAAATTGAACAGAGACCGAGATGTGTGCTATATTTGCAAATAAAATGAGTCGTTTTAAACTTTGGAAACTACAGCAAAAGAATAAACATCTTTAAAATGAGAGTTGGTGTAAAACACATTATCAGGATGAACGCAGTACAAGTACACACATCGATACTACAAGTACATGGGACTGTCGGTAATGAACTTGTTTTGACATAATCCCCCGAACCACAAGATGTTTTCCTGTTGTTGATCCCAAACTGAGCTGTTGTCAACTTGATTCTTTTTTTTTTTTTATATATGCTATAACCTTTTTTTATTTCACCCAATAATCATATTACTGTGGTCCCTCGTTTATCGTGGGGGTGATGTTCTAAAAATAACCCGCAATAGGCGACATCTGTGACAGGAATTAACATTTTCTCACATTTCTCTCTTGTTTAAACTCTTCAAAGTTCAAACCTTCATCAGTGCAGAAAGTTTCATCGACATCGTGGGTTTTGTCGGGGAGAAAACTCGCAAACATACAGCACTTAAGAGTCACACTGTATATTACTGCTGTGTTTTCTACAATGGACCTGCTCAGAAAAAGCTGATATAGTTCTGTTTTCTGTCTTTTCCTCCGTCTCATAAACTCTGTGCTGTGGGAGAGCTCACACCTCAGTGATAATGTGACCGGCACAAACACAGCGTCCCGGGGCAGACGTGACTCCAGCTGTAAACACTGTGCTCCACATTTCACAGACACGGCTCGTAAACAGATACAAGCCCGGGAAAGATAACCAGGACGACCATAGAAGAAGAAAAAGAACCAGGACGACCATAGAAGAAGAAAATGAACCAAGAGAACATAAATATTCATCATAAAAGAAAAGTGCAGAATGTTCAGTTCAGTTTATTTTTGTAAAGCCCAAAATCACAACAGCGGCGCCACTTAGAGCTGAACATGAGAACTGATTTAACCAACAGAAAGTTAGAAAATCCCGGTTTAGTCCTGGTTTAGTCCTGGTTCAGTCCTGGTTTAGTCCTGGTTTAGTCCTGGTTTAGTCCTGCTTTAGTCCTGGTTTAGTCCTGGTTTAGTCCTGGTTTAGTCCTGGTTTAGTCCTGCTTTAGTCCTGGTTTAGTCCTGCTTTAGTCCTGGTTTAGTCCTGCTTTAGTCCTGGTTTAGTCCTGGTTTAGTCCTGGTTTATTCCTGGTTTAGTCCTGCTTTAGTCCTAGTTTAGTCCTGGTTTAGTCCTGGTTTAGTCCTGCTTTAGTCCTGGTTTATTCCTGGTTTATTCCTGCTTTAGTCCTGCTTTAGTCCTGGTTTAGTCCTGGTTTAGTCCTGCTTTAGTCCTGGTTTAGTCCTGGTTTTATTCCTGCTTTAGTCCTGGTTTAGTCCTGGTTTAGTCCTGGTTTAGTCCTGGTTTTAGTTCCTGGTTTAGTCCTGGTTTAGTCCTGCTTTAGTCCTGGTTTAGTCCTGGTTTATTCCTGCTTTAGTCCTGGTTTAGTCCTGGTTTAGTCCTGGTTTAGTCCTGGTTTAGTCCTGGTTTAGTCCTCAGAGTTGATGGTTCATGAAGAGACTTGTGCAGAAGCAGAAAACTAACAAAGAAAACCAGTGTCTGAACTGTTGAGATGAAGGTCGTGTTTTCAGATGTAATTGTGCTTCTACATGAGGATTTTTTTTTTCTTTTTTATTGTAGCGCAACATTAATGTCAAATTATAAACTATAATATAGTTTACAGTTTGAGACAAAGATGGAAGATTACTTACTTTTTAGAAAACATCCCACCAGACCCTGAAAAACCACGATCAGATCATCTGCTTGTTGTTTTTCTTCCCTCGTTCATCACGTTTGACAGATTTACCAGCCCTGTAGAGCGACTCGTTTAGGGTGAAGGTTCTATTCCCTCACATTGTGTAAAACAGCTGCTAAACAGACACTAAACCAGGGCACAAAGCAAAGCCAAATATTGACGAGTGACTGAGCAGAGCAGTGTTCCCAGCCACGGCCGTAAACATCACACCACAGTGAGGGAAACACAGAGGGTGAAGGGGCAGACGGGGCAGACGGGGCGGACGGGGCAGACGGGGCGGACGGGGCAGACGGGGCAGACGGGGCGGACGGGGCAGACGGGGCGGACGGGGCAAGTGTCTGTGTTTTAATTTGTATTCACCTTTTTAAAAAAAAAATCATAACTCTCAACACTCACAGCCCATGTTCAGTCCTGGTTTAGTCCTGGTTCAGTCCTGGTTCAGTCCTTGTTTAATCCTGGTTTAGTCCTGGTTTAGTCCTGATTCAGTCCTGGTTCAGTCCTGGTTCAGTCCTTGTTTAGTCCTCGTTTAGTCCTCGTTTAGTCCTGGTTTAGTCCTTGTTTAGTCCTGGTTTAGTCCTGGTTTAGTCCTGGTTTGGTCCTTGTTTAGTCCTTGTTTAATCCTGGTTTAGTCCTTGTTTAATCCTGGTTTAGTCCTTGTTTAGTCCTGGTTTAGTCCTTGTTTAGTCCTGGTTTAGTCCTGGTTTAGTCCTGGTTTAGTCCTGGTTCAGTCCTTGTTTAATCCTGGTTTAGTCCTTGTTTAGTCCTGGTTTAGTCCTTGTTTAGTCCTGGTTTAGTCCTGGTTTAGTCCTGGTTTAGTCCTTGTTTAGTCCTTGTTTAATCCTGGTTTAGTCCTTGTTTAATCCTGGTTTAGTCCTTGTTTAGTCCTGGTTTAGTCCTTGTTTAGTCCTGGTTTAGTCCCTGGTTTAGTCCTGGTTTAGTCCTTGTTTAATCCTGGTTTAGTCCTGGTTTAGTCCTGGTTTAGTCCTCGTTTAGTCCTCGTTTAGTCCTGGTTTAGTCCTGGTTCAGTCCTTGTTTAGTCCTCGTTTAGTCCTCGTTTAGTCCTTGTTTAGTCCTCGTTTAGTCCTCGTTTAGTCCTGGTTTAGTCCTTGTTTAGTCCTGGTTTAGTCCTGGTTTAGTCCTGGTTTAGTCCTTGTTTAGTCCTGGTTTAGTCCTGGTTTAGTCCTGGTTTGGTCCTTGTTTAGTCCTTGTTTAATCCTGGTTTAGTCCTTGTTTTAATCCTGGTTTAGTCCTTGTTTAGTCCTGGTTTAGTCCTTGTTTAGTCCTGGTTTAGTCCTTGTTTAATCCTGGTTTAGTCCTTGTTTAGTCCTGGTTTAGTCCTTGTTTAGTCCTGGTTTAGTCCTTGTTTAGTCCTGGTTTAGTCCTGGTTTAGTCCTGGTTTGGTCCTTGTTTTAGTCCTTGTTTAATCCTGGTTTAGTCCTTGTTTAATCCTGGTTTAGTCCTTGTTTAGTCCTGGTTTAGTCCTTGTTTAGTCCTGGTTTAGTCCTGGTTTAGTCCTGGTTTAGTCCTTGTTTAATCCTGGTTTAGTCCTGGTTTAGTCCTGGTTTAGTCCTGGTTTAGTCCTCGTTTAGTCCTGGTTCAGTCCTGGTTCAGTCCTTGTTTAGTCCTCGTTTAGTCCTCGTTTAGTCCTCGTTTAGTCCTCGTTTAGTCCTGGTTTAGTCCTTGTTTAGTCCTGGTTTAGTCCTGGTTTAGTCCTTGTTTAGTCCTGGTTTAGTCCTTGTTTAGTCCTGGTTCAGTCCTGGTTCAGTCCTGATTCAGTCCTGGTTTAGTCCTGGTTTAGTCCTGGTTTAGTCCTTGTTTAGTCCTTGTAGTCCTGGTTTAGTACTTGTTTAGTCCTTTGTTTAGTCCTGGTTCAGTCCTGATTCAGTCCTGGTTTAGTCCCGGTTTAGTCCTTGTTTAGTCCTTGTTTAATCCTGGTTCAGTCCTGGTTTAGTACTTGTTTATTCCTGGTTTAGTCCTTGTTTAATCCTGGTTTAGTCCTGATTTAGTCCTGGTTTAGTCCTGGTTTAGTCCTTGTTTAATCCTGGTTCAGTCCTGGTTTAGTCCTGTTTCAGTTCTGTTCTAGAAGCGTAGAGTCTTTTTCAGCTGATCTGAATGTTTGCATATCTTTTGTTTGTTCTTTTTATTCATTTTTCTACAGTACGTTGTTGTTTTTTCTGCCAAAGCAAAGATCCTCGTTTGTGAATTTTGTTCATTGACATCAGCTCTCAAACCGATTCTGATTCTGTCCAGCAGGGGGAGTCGGGTAGTTCTATGGAGAATCTATGGAGTAAAAAAACAACTTCGGAATAAATAAATACAAAACAACTTCTCGATAGACTATGTAACTTTTCTTGTAGATGTTATGTCACCTTCTTGTCTCCATGGCGATGTTGTTGTTTTGCCTGGGATTGTTCACAGAGGGGCTTTAAATGGTTGGAGTTGGGGGGGTAAGTGTCCAATAGGGGCAGTAGAGCAGTTCTATGGAGAAAAATGTGACCTGGCAACAAATAAATACAACACAACTTAAAGGCACTTAAAGGCACGCTGGGTAACATTTTCTGGTAGATGGCATGTCACCTTCGTGTCTCCATGGAGATGTTACTGCTTTGCCATAAACTTCTTAGGGGTAACCACCAGGAAAATGACTGATCAGGGCAAATAAAAGTCTGGATCTGTAAATGTGTTTTTATTGGTCATTGCAAGAAGCGCATTTTTTGAGCAACACTTTCACTTTCTTGTTTTTATTTAATTTCTCATTTAATTTGTCACATTTAAATTCCAGCGCCTCCTCCGTTCTGCTCTGGGCCGGCTCTGGGCCGGCTCTGGGCCCTCTCTGGGCCCGCTCTGGGCCGGCTCTTGGCCCGAGCGCTCGGCTGCACCAGAGGCTTTGTCCTGGTTGGAACAGACTCGGGCAAATCTCCATGTGTCTGTGAGGAGAGCCAGGGGAATGTCCCGGTATGTTCACAGAGCGCTTCACATGCCCACCTCTCACGTGTACGCTCATCCTTCACGTGCACGCTCATCCTTCACGTGCATGCTCATCTCTCACGTGCATGCTCATCTCTCATGTGCACGTGAAGGATGAGCGTGCACGTGAAGGATGAGTCTCACATTCCCCTGTGAGAGATGAGTGTGTTCGGTTTGTCCACAGAGCGTTTTATGTGCTCATCTTTCACATGCACACTCTTCTATCATGTGCACGCTCATCTTTCACATGCACACTCATCTTTTACATGCACACTCATCTCTAACGTGCACGCTCACTGTTCACATGCACATTTATCTTTCATGTGCACTCTCATTTTTTACGTGCACACTCATTTTTCATCTGTCACGTGCACACTCATCTTTTGCGTGTACACACTCATCCTTTCCGTGCACACTTAACTTCCACTTGCACTCTCATCATTTATGTGCATGCTAATCTTTTACGTGCACACTCATCTCTCACGTGCACGCTCATCTCTCATGTCATCGCTCACGTGCACTCTCATCGCTCATGTGCGCACTCATCTTTCACATGCACACTCGTCTCTCACAGGGGACTGTCCCAGTTTGTCGACAGAGCTCTTCACACGCTCATGTTTCACGTGCACACTCCTCACTCACGTGCACACTCCTCACTCACGTGCACCCTCCTCACTCACGTGCACGCTCCTTACTCACGTGCACACTCCTCCATGATAGTTCACACAGATCGGTGGTTCCCAAACTTTTCCCACCAAAAACAGAGCAGCTTTATAACATTAAATTCATTCGTATCTAGGGCTAAATCTCCATCAGTCGGAGTCAAATATGAGTAAAGGAGCAACAAAAGCCAGAGAGGACAAAACATGATTATATTCAGGATGCATTTTGTCCTAAAAGCAGACGAGGGGCGCTGACGAGTCACTCAAACTTCATGCGGTTAAAAAAACGAGCATGGAACTTTTCTCCTTTCATAATAATAATAATAATACGTCCCGTGGATGTGACCTGCAGCACTTTGAGGCGCACGCTACAGACAGATAATACCGATCATTTCCACGTCTGTTTGTTTCATGTGGAGAGAAGAACGCGTGAAAAGACTCTGACACATCCTGCACGGCGTTATCAAAGCACGACCCAACTCCCAGCAAACTCCGAGCGTTTGTGCCGGACCAGAGCCGTGAGGAAAAGAGGCTGTGGAAGCGGGAATGAGACGAGACTGTGGAGAAGTTGGAGCTGCAAAAAATGAAGTGTTCCAATGTGTACCTGGTCATTTTGTGTATCTCCCTCAAGAATAAAGCAGAGAGGACAGGAAAAACAGGAGCAGAGGGAGGGATGGATAAACCGGAGACTCCCACTCTCATTATTGTCGTGTTTATATGAAAAAAAAACCTGTAACTACACGACCCTGGACACAGAAGCTCCTGTGGACCTGCCCTTACCTCACATCCTGAGCCTGGAACAACTCTAAGCTAACTCATCTTGTTAGATAATAGATTTTTAAGACGAAGTTCATTTTCAACCAGCCTTACAACACGAAGATGTGCCCCAAATATGAAGCGTTGTACTGAATCATCCATCATACCTCTGGAGTAACCTGTGAGGAGAGCAGGTCCACCACAGAGGAGCCGTCACCAGAACGTCAGAACCAAGATGGAGGATTAACTTCTGCGACAAAGGAGCTCGTCCAAGTCCATGGTTCAAGAAGTAAAGTTTCCATCCATTTCTCCTGTAGATGCTACGAAAAATGGAAATATTAAAAGTTTAAATACCTGACAGAGACCAGCCAGCGACGTGGTAACTGATACTCATAATGCAGTTGTTTTAAGTCCAAAAAGCACATTTAAAACAAAAGACTTGATATAACGCTGTTTTCTCATCAACTTGTAATACAGGAAGTGCTTCCACTGTGTTTTTAAACTCCACACACCTTCACTAGAATCATCTGGACGATTTCAGCTGTGATTTCTGCTGAACAAAAGTTAAAATGCAGCTGTAAACTACCACGTCATGACATCACAAGGTGGAACAGAGCGTTTTGAGCTTTGGAGATGTTACAGACTAATAATAAAGTGTTGCTCAAACATGTGAATGAAAAAACACAACTCCAGGTCTGTTTTTGAGGAGGAAACAGCATAAAAACAGGACTTAAACCTCACAAGCGTCAGTTTTGTGTAATATAGAACCTCTAATAACTTATTATCAAACTGCTTTAGACGGTTTCAGACAGATTTTAATAAAAAATTATATCTCTTGTGTTCACAGTTAACACGTAGCTGATTATGCCTGAACAAGCTTTTTTTTTTTGTAAAGTCTATGAGAAAAATGAATGAGAGAAATTTACTTCTGCACCTGATGTGTCATGTTTAACCTTTTCATATAGATACAAACTTTAGTTTTGCTTAAACACAAAATCTGGAACAATTCAAGCCTGATATTACAAACAGAGAGAAATTAAGTTTGAATTTATGTCTCTCTCTGTAGTAATTAATTTGTCCGAGGTGACTAGTAGCTTAGTCGCTAATGAGTGTCAGCAGAAAAGGACGAGCGCTCGCCGGTCTCGACTGCAGCGTACTAGCAAAGCATTCTGGGATTTGTTGTATTAGTGGTTCATGCGTTTTATACCGGCGGGAAGCTCTAATGCACATGTGATATGATCTCACGGGCCAAATATAATTACGCCGCGGGCCACATTTTGCCCACGGGCCTGAGTTTGACATACATAGTTTAACCCGTATTTAAATCGTCACTTGTTCATTCAGGCCTGGTACGATGCTAACCACTCTGCTAAACATCTCTACAGAGTGTCACGGCTCTATCTCGTGTGTTTGCGGCGCAGGCGAGTGTGACGTCTGCGGCTCGTTAGCGGCCTCGAGATGAGCCGCTCCTCTCGGCTTTGTCAGGGGGCGCTAAGCTGCGGTAATCCCAAACAAAGGCCCGAGTCTGCGGCCGCCCGGTCCGTCTCATCCCTCCAGAAACACGGGACGGGGTCTTTGAGCTGAAGTGGTCCAGAGGCAGGAGGAGGGTCTGAGCTCGTGATGTGAACATGTGTCCGGTGAGGCTCTGCGGGTTTACACAGATATCGCTCCAATATCGAATGTTTCACCGATATTTGACACTACTCTGCTCTGCCAGTCCCTCAGATTTTATTTTTGTCCAACAGACTCGTGAATTACAGTGGAAAAAAAGTGATTCGTCTAAAAAATATGGCTGTGTTTTTACAAAATCAAACATTATTAATAGATTTTCTTCTTATTTTTTCAAAAACTAGAGCTAATTTGGAAGCTTTACTCTAATTTAAAGGTCAAAAACACAACTCCAGGCATGTTTTGATGAGGAAACAAGTTTATAACATAGAAATAAAGGTGAAATATGGACAAATATCAGTTATTGGCAACAGCAGCAAGACAAATAGTGAATGTCAGTGTTGACCCAAAAAAGTCCATATCAAACCTAGTTTTAATCGCCATGACGGCACTTTAAAGACGAATTTTAATCATATTTCTTCATTATGAACATACCAGAGATAGTTACATTCACATAACAGGTTGACAGATACATTTTTGAAACAATTTTAAGGCGTTGAATCATTATTACCAAACCCAGACTGTACAGATGAGCTGAGGATTTTTTCACGCTGTGTCTTTCAACTCCAAAACATCACAGGGACGTGTTAGCAAACCGATGGTAATGCTAACTTTAGTTTTGCATGAAGCTTTGTCACAAAACCTGTCATGTGACCTCCTCAGATCCTACGACTCACCACAAATATCAAACATGTCCGACATCCCTGCGACTGACAGCGAGACGGCGTGACACACACTGACGGACGGACGAGCTGGAACAGATTCTGAAATAGTTTTGTGACTAGCTAAAAATCGCTCAGTGTCGTCCATCTTTTTATGTGACATTAAGTGTTTTTGTTCATGGCGTCTTGGTCAAAGTTTGTATTCTGGGACGCACTGGTGGAAGGAACAAAGTACAAGTAGTAAAGTACCGCACTTAAGTAGAATTTTTATGTATCTGTACTTTACTTCAGTACATTTTATAGTGGATACTTTTAAGAGCAGTATCTGTATTTTCTACTTCTCTACATTTTTGAACAGGACTGAAAAGTAAAAAGTACTTTTCCTATGATTTGACGGGTTATTTTTACCATCCTGACTAAAATTTTCGAGTTCAAGCTTCGGCTTTGAGCAAAACAGAAATAAAAAGACAAAATTCATGAGAAAAGTTCATCAAGATGTCGACTCGTATTGTTACTACGCAACCAAAATATATGTCATTTTGAATCAGTATCACATTTACACTGAAACAAATGAGCAGCACTTTTACTTTTTACTCTTAAAGTACATTTTCAAACAGATACTCAAATACTTTTACTTAATAGACTTTTTCATGTGATACTTTTTACCGTAGTACTTTAAAACAGGGTCCTGGGACTTACTAGGTACTTACAGTGGTAGTTATCAGATACTTGACAGGTACTTACTGTGGTAGTTACAATGGTAGTTATTGTCGTAGTTCCTGTGGTGGTACTTTTGCTGGTATTTATACTGATACTTACCTGTACTTTGGCTGGGACTTACACAGTGTAACTAATAGCGGTACTTTGTGGTACTGACACTAATAGTTATTGGTAGTAGTGCTGGTACTTTCAGTAAAATGTCGTATAAAGTGAATGGTTAATTATAATGTCAGTTAGTTACAGTGGTGAATATTGAGGGGTGTAGTAAATGGTGTAGTAGTGGTGTTATTGCAGTACTAATACACAATATTAAAGAATATGCTATCGTTAGACATATGAAGTACTGACACGCAAAAGTACCACCACAAGTACTACAGTAAGAAAGTCCTGGACACTATTTGAAAGTGCTGTACTTTTACTGAAGTAACATAAGCTGAGTACTTCTCGCTGCTCTGAAACCCCACACAGCTCGAGTATCTGTTCAGCTAATCCCACTTGACATTTGAAACCGTCGTCTGAGCGAGTTTGGAGATGCTCATCTGTAATCTGTAATCTGATACACGCCTCAGATCTTCCATAAATCCAGCGATAACATTATGAGACGTGGGATGTGCTTTTCACACATTTTAAAGAGACTCCTCAGACTTCAGACGTGTGTTATGAGAGCGGCCCGTCACATTTGAAGAGTTTAAGACGACAGGAGCTGGGCCGGTTTAAATGGTTTTGAGCTGGATGAGAGCGGGAATGTCCTGGAATTACGCAGAGTTTGACAAAATGAGTGACTGACCATTAGTACTAATAATGATACTAATAATCGCTCAATGAGAAACCCAAATGTGAGATGGTTTAAACATCTCGACTTGATGGAGATGAACTGTCCCATCATGACTGGACCTCAGACGGTTAAAGTGCAAATAACAGAGTTTCAGGTTTTTCTACTTAGTTTGTTGAAATAGTTCCTGTCGTCAATATTTATTATACTTTTACATCAGTTGTCAGTAGGAAAAAATTGACTTGATGGTGACTTGAACTCTCCAGGTGGGTGGAGAGTCTCGGCCCCGAGTGGAAGAGTGAGGGAAGGATGAGCGAGTGCGGGGAACGAGTGTCCTGGTCTAGTCCTGGTTTAGTCCCGGTTTTTAGTCCCGGTTTTAGTCCCGGTTTAGTCCCGGTTTAGTCGGTTTAGTCCCGGTTTAGTCCCGGTTTAATCCCGTTTAGTTGGTTTAGCCTGGTTTAATCTCGGTTTTGGCCTGGTTCAGTCTCTTGTTTAGTCCTGAGTTTAGTCCTGATTTAACCCTGGTTTAGTCTTGGTGGAGTTAGTCCTGATTTTAGTCTGGTTTAGTCCTGATTTAGTCTGGGTTTAAGACTGGTTTTGTCTTGGTGGAGTCCTGGTTTAGTCCTGATTTAGTCCTGGTTTAGTCCTGGTTTAGTCCTGATTTAATCCTGGTTTAGTCCTGGCTTAGTCCTGGTTTAGTCCTGGTTTAGTCCTGATTTAATCCTGGTTTAGTCCTGGTTTAGTCCTGATTTAGTCCTGGTTTAGTCCTGGTTTAGGCCTGGTTTAGTCCTGATTTAGTCCTGGTTTAGTCCTGGTTTAGCCCTGGTTTAGTCCTGGTTTCGTCCTGGTTTAGTCCTGGTTTAGTCCTGGTTTAGTCCTGGTTTAGTTCTGCGGTCTTCACCTATAGTCATGATCTTTGGATCATGGTTCTCTCTTAGAAATAGGTTGAGGGTCTCAGTTACACAGGAGGAGCTTGGAGTAGAGCTGATGCTCCTCTGATGAATGTATTTCTCTAAATTAGCTAATCAGCCTGTCAATCACACCCATTCTTTGTATAGGATCGAAAAACTGTGTCTTGTGTAGTTTTTATGATCCTGTCCATAATTTTGACTGTTCCATCTTGTCAGGTCGTTGGTTACAATCCATAAAGTAAAGTCCACACACATTCACTTAAACACATGTGTAACACTCAAAATAGTTTCAGTTTCAGTGAAGAAGTCGGCAGCTATTGTGTTTGGCCTCATTTGAACTGACTCCACCACTGAAATATCCAGACCAGTGTGTGCTTAGGGTTTTGTTCACCTTGTGTAACTTCTCTTCTAAAGTGTGTAAGTGAACGGGCCGGTCCTGAGTCGCCCTGTCTCCTCTGTGTTTGACTTCATGCAGGAATCCAGCCTCCCTCCTCAAACAAACAACAGGCAGGTACAGGCCAGACCAGGACCAGATAAGGGGCTTTTAAACTCCGCTGGTTACTTTATTCTGTATATTGCTACCACAGCTTTATTTTTTTACAATTATTCTCTATGTTTCTTGTCTGTAAAACCCCTCACCACACACTTTATACACTTTTCTCACACAGGCATTAACATTTTCTCACATTTCTCTCTTGTTTAAACACAAAGTTCAAACCTTCGTCGGTGCCTTTGAACGTTTCATCGACATTGTGGGTTTTGTCGGGGAGAAAACTTGCAAACATACAGCACTTCAGAGTCACACTGCGATCCAACATTTATGTAAATTTGTCTGACACATTCTGTACTGTACAGGAGACACGGAGGAGGAGACTGATGGACAATGGTCTACAGTCCCTCAGCCAATCAGACGCAGAACACAATGGTCTACAGTCCCTCAGCCAATCAGGACGCAGAACACAATGGTCTACAGTCCCTCAGCCAATCAGGACACAGAACACACAGTGGTCTACAGTCCCTCAGCCAATCAGGACGCAGAACACAATGGTCTACAGTCCCTCAGCCAATCAGGACACAGAACACAATGGTCTACAGTCCCTCAGCCAATCAGGACGCAGAACACAGTGGTCTACAGTCCCTCAGCCAATCAGGACGCAGAACACAATGGTCTACAGTCCCTCAGCCAATCAGGACGCAGAACACAATGGTCTACAGTCCCTCAGCCAATCAGGACGCAGAACACAATGGTCTACAGTCCCTCAGCCAATCAGGACGCAGAACACAATGGTCTACAGTCCCTCAGCCAATCAGGACGCAGCAAAAGGTGAACCGTGAAATAGTGAGGGACGACTTTAGTTCTTTTTAAACAGTTTGCAGTTACTCCTCGCTTACTTTATGCATTCAGAACATCCTAATTATTCACTGAGATGAGTTTATAAGCACTTTCCACAAGTTTCAAAGAGTTTAGCCTTCACAGTAATGCTAATAACAACTAGCATGCTCACACGATAAAAAAAAAAAAAACGCTTTGTAATTATATTCCGACCACACAGCGCAGACCTGAAGAGCTGCTTTAGTTTTTCATGTTTAGCGCCTAACCAGAAGGTAACTGGTTCAATAGTCTTTGCCCGCTTCAGTCACAGGAAGGGCATCTGGCGTGAAAAAAAAATCTACCAAATCAACACGTGAGCAAAAATAATCACTCTGCAGCAGTTTTCCAAAAAGGTTTTAACTTCGCAACGTGTAAGTCGGGTTTGTATTGAGACGGCAATTAAATCGTCCAAATGTGGAGCAGGTCCTTGACAAAGCGCGTGTGTGGAGCGGTCAGCGGTCGGTCAGCATTTTAATATCTGTCCAGCCTAATCCGGCGCAGCGGTCGGGACAGGACCAGCGGAGCGTGTCCTCGATGACAGAGAGTACAGCCCCGATAAAGAGACGGGTCCACAGTCAGCACCTCCTCACTGGTCACGCAATGGTCAGTCCCGACACTTCCACAAAGTTCAGGTGTGAAGATGAAAATGTGCAGGTCAAGCTTATATTAGTGCAATTTGGACGATTAGTGCAATTTTATTTTAGTTTTTATTGATGTGATCACTGTTTTTCAAAGCATTGGCTGAGGGACTGTAGACCATTGTGTTCTGCGTCTTGATTGGCTGAGGGACTGTAGACCATTGTGTTCTGCGTCCTGATTGGCTGAGGGACTGTAGACCATTGTGTTTCTGCGTCCTGATTGGCTGAGGGACTGTAGACCATTGTGTTCTGCGTCCTGATTGGCTGTTTGTAGACCATTGTGTTCTGCGTCCTGATTGGCTGAGGGACTGTAGACCATTGTGTTCTGCGTCCTGATTGGCTGAGGGACTGTAGACCATTGTGTTCTGCGTCCTGATTGGCTGAGGGACTGTAGACCATTGTGTTCTGCGTCCTGATTGGCTGAGGGACTGTAGACCATTGTCCATCCGTCTCCTCCGTGTCTCCTGTACAGTACAGAATGTGTCAGACAAATTTACATAAATGTTGGATCGCAGTGTGACTCTGAAGTGCTGTATGTTTGCAAGTTTTCTCCCCGACAAAACCCACAATGTCGATGAAACGTTCTGCACCGACAAAGGCACCGACGAAGGTTTGAACTTTGAGAGAGTTTAAACAAGAGAGAAATGTGAGAAAATGTTAATGCCTGTGTGAGAAAAGTGTATAAAGTGTGTGGTGAGGGGTTTTACAGACAAGAAACATAGAATAATTGTAAAAAATAAAGCTGACCACATGGATTTCCTCTATTGCGGGTTATTTTTAGAACGTCACGATAAACAAGGGACCAATGTATTAAAATCCAATGCATTAGTAACATAATTGACTTCTCTGAGTTTTAACCATGTTCTAACGCTGTTCCCTCCTCAAAAACAGACCTGGAGTTGTGTTTTGTTTCATTCACATGTTTGAGTAACACTTTATTATTAGTCTGTAACATCTCCAAAGCTCAAAACGCTCTGTTCCACCTTGTGATGTCATGAAGCAGTAGTTACCTTTTACCTGATAACACAGAAAACAGTGTAAAATGTGCTCTTTAACCAGCATCTTGTGGCTAAACTCTGAGTGCATTTGTCAGATTGAAATCTCACAGAAGCTTCATTCAGTGTGTCGTGTAGCAGGTCTGAAAAACGGGTCGATGCGGCTCGTACCACTGTTTTATCTGGTCTTTTATAATGAGAATATGAAATACATCGGGGGATAATAGTGTTAAACTTAATGCAAGTCCCAGTCCAAACCCGTCTGCTGAAAAAGTGTTTGTCCGTCCACGTCTGGAGATGGGTTTAAAAGCTCAGAATGTATAAGTGCAAACGCAGGTGAACTTGGTCAAAACAAGCAGCGGCGCAAAGGATCATGGTCTATGTAGTTTCTAAACGTGTTGTTACTGTTGCCTCTCCACTGATCTGATCTGTAACATGGTCTATTCTGTCCTCACCTGCTTTTTCTTCATGGACAGAAGGTCGTTTTAGCGCAAAACTGTGGAATATTTCAGGTAAAGCAATGATATCACCATGGAGACAAGTGATAAAACACGGATTAGATGGAAGTTTTGAGCAGAAAAGTTACACAGTGCAGCTTTAAGACTGAAAGCTGTTTGATTTTAGTATGAAAAAGTAAAAGCAGTGGAAGAATGTGAGGAAGTAAAAGTAGTAAAGTCAAAATTGTAGGTTTACTTCAGCACATTTTACACTGGATTAGTTTTTATTTGCTGGACTAGTTTTTATTTGCATTATGTGATAGTTTGTGTCTGTAGTCCTGCTTTTTTAAACTAAAGCTTCTCGAGAGGCGTAACCGTCAGCCACTAAACCCCTTTTTGGTCCAACACAATGTAAAAACAAGAAAAAAACCCTCACTCCTGTGCGATTTTGTGGCAATTTTGTCTTCATCTTGTCCCATCACATCTCATTTGTTTTATCAAGGTGCTGTAGATCAGTACTGCTGTATAACTCAGTGGCAGTGGCTCAGTTGGTAGAGTATTTGCCACTGGTCCGTAGGTTGGTGGTGTGATTCCAGCTCCCATAGATGCTGTTGTTGGGCAAGACACTTGAAAGTAGAAAAACACGACATAAAAACATTTACCACAAACTGTATCTTCAATATGTTTTTTTTCCTCTTTTCTTACTGCGTATTTTAGTTACTTCTCCAAACATATTCATTCCTCCTTTAGTCAAAGCGCATTAGCCTGGTGTTAGCGCAGTGCCAGTGGACTCTGTGCTAGCTGACGCGCTATCACCCTTAAGGGATCGTGCTCTAATTAAAAGTGCTCTCGTTGCTAATATGAGCCGTGCTGTGATGTGTCTGATCAGATAAGGGCCGAGCCTCCGTGTTAAGCCCACGGAGCCCAGATGATCCGCTCTTTTCTCCGCCTGCATTTCCAGCGGTTATTACGAGCTTTGGTTCCCACAGTTTTGTAGATACGAAGTGTTTAAACTGGTCACTGAAGTTTGGATAAATGACAAACGGGAATTGCTTCTGGGCGTCGCAGTTGTAGAGTCTAATTCAGTCTCAGTTTAAATCAAACCTGTTCTGCAAAATGGACGTTTCATTTTCAGAGCTTTTAAACATGTTCTAGTTGTTTCGTTCTCATCGAGACTCTGAAGTTGTTTTTGGACTGATTCATGCTCGTCTGAGTGAGCTTTTCTTTTTTTTCATATTCAATTCAATTCAATTCATATTTTTTTATTACATTTCAACAAAATTATTCCATGATTGTGGGAAACATGGACTAGTGTGGACAGAGTTTGTGTTTTAGACATAAACTAAACCTGGACTAAACCAGGACTAAACCAGGACTAAACCAGGACTAAACCAGGACTGAACCAGGACTAAACCAGGACTAAACCGGGACGGAACCAGAACTAAACCAGGACTGAACCAGGACTGAACCAGGACTAAACCAGGACTAAACCAGGACGGAACCAGAACTAAACCAGGACTAAACCAGGACTGAACCAGGACTAAACCAGGACTAAACCGGGACTAAACAGGGACTAGACCAGGACTAAACCAGGACTAAACCAGGACTTAACCGGGACTATACCGGGACTAAACTGGGATTTAACCGGGACTAGACCAGGACTAAACTGGGACTAGTCCAAGACTAAACCGGGACTAGACCAGGACTAAGCCGGGACTAGACCAAGACTAAACCGGGACTAGACCAGGACTAAACCGGGACTAAACATTTCTGCTCTCTACTTTCAACATAAACTTCTATTATAGTCATTTTCATGGTCATAAGTTATTAATAATTCTGTAGTTTATATAATATTTTATCTCTGTTATACAGTTGATATTGACAATTCCAGGACAGAAATGATCCAAATGATTCCAGAAATGAAGCAGTGTGTGCCTGTGTTACCACTTGATGACATCACAAGGTGGAGAGCTCAGGTTTGAACTTCTCCGTCAGTATGTAATAGTTGTCTGTTTACATACACTTCATATAGTGCTCTTTCCTCCACCTTCCTCCCACTCTGCCTCCGTCAGTGCCCCCCCACAGTGCCCCCCCGCCCGGTGACTGACAGCTCCTGTCTCACCTTGTCCTGACGGGTGACATCCATCTGCGTGTCCCGGCTCCGCTCGGCTCCTCTCCTCTTTGTGGCCTCTTCTCCCGTTAAACACTTTATTGATTAACCATGAGTTAATTACAAGTGAGAAGCTGCGGCACCAGCAGAGGAGCCGTTTACAAGGACGATAATGTGAACACTAACGCAAAATGAGGACTTTTATTAACATTTAGACATTAAAGAGGAGGTATTTACTTCTATGGGGTGTTAAAGAGGAGGTATTTACTTCTATGGGGTATTAAAGAGGATGTATTTTACTTCTATGGGGTATTAAAGAGGAGTAATTGACTTCTATGGAGTATGAAAGAGGATGTATTTTACTTCTATGGAGTATTAAAGAGGGGGTATTTACTTCTATGGGGTATTAAAGAGGAGATATTTACTTCTATGGTGTATTAAAGAGGAGGTATGTTACTTCTATGGGGTATTAAAGAGGAGGTATTTTACTTCTATGGGGTATTAAAGAGGAGGTATTTTACTTCTATGGGGTATTAAAGAGGAGTATTTTACTTCTATGGGGTATTAAAGAGGAGTATTTTACTTCTATGGGGTATTAAAGAGGAGTATTTTACTTCTATGGGGTATTAAAGAGGAGTATTTTACTTCTATGGGGTATTAAAGAGAGTATTTTACTTCTATGGGGTATTAAAGAGGAGTATTTTACTTCTATGGGGTATTAAAGAGGAGTATTTTACTTCTATGGGGTATTAAAGAGGAGGTATTTACTTCTATGGGGTATTAAAGAGGAGGTATTTTACAAAAACACAATAAGAACTTGAAAAAAAATGGCCGATATCTATCAGCAAAGGAAGGTTCATGAGGATTTTAGGCCCCGCCCTGCTCAGCCCCGCCTCCAGATTGTTTTGATTGACAGCTGTCACTCACAGGTCGGCAGGGTCACATGACTAAAACACGGCAAAGGTCCATTTTATCATATTTATCCTCAGCTTTTGACCCGTCCTTGGTCTAGTCTCGATCAGGACGACTACAGTTCGGAAAAACGAAAAAAAGCCACCTAGACACAGGAAGAACATGCAAACCCCACACAGAATGACCTGAGACTCGAACTCAGAACCTTCTAGTACAACCCACTCAGCCCCGGTGCTTTGTAAAATACACTCTGTCCGGGTTCTGTTGCTGATTTTGATTTCACCTCTTCTTAAGGACCATTTTGACTCTGAATTCAGACCGTGAATGGCCCATGGGCCGTGCTTTGGACTTGAGAGATTATTATTTTAGAGATAGTTTTTATCTAGTGGAGGAATTTTCAGATTTTTTTGTGAGATTTGAGCTGTAGAAGGTTGAATAAATCACTTCTATGACCCATTATAGCTACAAACTAACTGCAAAAGTGTTTCATTCGGTTAATATTTCAAGTACCTCATGTTTCGTTTTGATCTTTTAATATTGAACATTTAGATCCGTTATGAGGATAATCCTACTTTAATTTCATCAAGACATTTATGGACAATCGACACGTTTATGGACGATCGAGACATTTATGGACAATCGAGACGCTTATGCACGATCGAGACGTTTATGGACGATTGAGACACTTATGGACGATCGAGACACTTATGCACGATCGACACATTTATGCACGATCGACACGTTTATGCACGATCGACGCGTTTATGGACGATCGAGACGTTTATGGACGATCGAGACACTTATGCACGATCGAGACGTTTATGCACGATCGAGACGTTTATGGACGATCGAGACGTTTATGGACGATCGAGACACTTATGCACGATCGAGACGTTTATGCACGATCGAGACGTTTTATGGACGATCGAGACGTTTATGGACGATCGAGACACTTATGCACGATCGAGAGACGTTTATGCACGATCGAGACGTTTATGGACGATCGAGACGTTTTATGGACGATCGAGACACTTATGCACGATCGAGACGTTTATGCACGATCGAGACGTTTATGGACGATCGAGACGTTTATGGACGATCGAGACACTTATGCACGATCGAGACGTTTATGCACGTATCGAGACGTTTATGCACGATCGAGACGTTTATGCACGATCGAGACGCACGATCGAGACGTTTATATGACGATCGAGACGTTTATGGACGACGATCGAGACTTATGCACGATCGAGACGTTTATGCACGATCGAGACGTTTTATGCACGATCGAGACGTTTTATGCACGATCGAGACGTTTATGGACGATCGAGACGTTTATGGACGATCGAGACACTTATGCACGATCGAGACGTTTATGCACGATCGAGACGTTTATGCACGATCGAGACATTTATGGACGATCGAGACGTTTATGGACGATCGAGACGTTTTATGGACGATCGAGACACTTATGGACGATCGAGACGTTTATTGCACGATCGAGACGTTTTATGGACGATCGAGACACTTATGGACGATCGAGACATTTATGCACGATCGAGACGTTTATGCACGATCGAGACGTTTTATGGACGATCGAGACACTTATGCACGATCGAGACGTTTATGCACGATCGAGACATTTATGCACGATCGATGCGTTTATGCACGATCGAGACGTTTATGGACGATCGAGACACTTATGCACGATCGAGACGTTTATGCACGATCGAGACATTTATGCACGATCGATGCGTTTATGCACGATCGAGACGTTTATGGACGATCGAGACGTTTATGGACGATCGAGACGTTTATGGACGATCGAGACACTTATGCACGATCGAGACGTTTATGCACGATCGAGACGTTTATGCACGATCGAGACGTTTATGGACGATCGAGACATTTATGGACGATCGAGACGCTTATGGACGATCGAGACGTTTATGGACGATCGAGACGTTTATGGACGATCGAGACGTTTATGCACGATCGAGACGTTTATGCACGATCGAGACGTTTATGGACGATCGAGACATTTATGGATGATCGAGACACTTATGCACGATCGAGACGTTTATGCACGATCGAGACGTTTATGGACGATCGAGACGTTTATGCACGATCGAGACGTTTATGCACGATCGAGACGTTTATGCACGATCGAGACGCTTATGGACGATCGAGACGTTTATGGACGATCGAGACGTTTATGGACGATCGAGACATTTATGGACGATCGAGACACTTATGGACGATTGAGACGTTTATGCACGATCGAGACACTTATGGACAATTGAGACAGTGACATATCTGCATAATGACATTATATTCTCCATTGTTGCGTTTGTTTTAATCACGACTTGAAATAATTATAAAAAAAAATAAAATTAAATAATAATAATAATAATCATCATTATTATTATTATTATTATTATTATTATTTTATTATTATTATAATGTTCTTAAAGTGTAAGTCTTGGCTGCCACAGGGACCAGCTCTCCTCTCTCCTTTTTACTTAGGCCGTGTCACTTTCTTTGACATTGCCGCGTACTTTGTGCAAAAAAGGAGGAAAAAAGAGAACGGAGAAAAAAAAATCTTTATCAAATCCCCATTCTGAGGCTGTGAATGCGGCAGGCCATTACCTCACTGGCGCTTTTGTTAGGCCCATACAAGAGAGAACAAAATGCTTATTCACAAGGACGCTTTAGATTTTTATTGTGGGCTCGCCATTCACAAAGCGCAGCGTTATTGTATTAAAAAGAACCATCTGTGGCAGAAACAATGGCTTCAAATTATCTGTGAATACCCAGTGAAGAGAATATAAAGCTCTTTCCTGCTTATTATGTGGGCTAAGCTAGGGGGTGGAAGATAGACTTCGCTATAACTGACTTTTGTTGTTCTTGCTCGCATTCTTCTCCTTTTTAAATCGGCCCCCTTTTCACAATGTGTGTCGCCATAAACGGCTTTTTCTTGTTGCAGGACTCCGGCGAGAGAAGACACGGCGCTCCGCACACCAGCGCCTCAGAGCCGCGCCTCGCCTGACCTGCGCACACCCGGGGAAGGAGCGAGGCGCGCGGCTTGGACAACCGGGTTTCACCGCTAATACCGCTGATACTACCGCTACTTGTGCCGGTGCGCTCTGGCCCTCTGGATACGCGCGCTCCGCTTTGGAATATGGAGGAAACTGGGGGGGAAACGCGAAGCCAAGCGCGCACGGAGGAAGGAAAGGAGGCTGTCTGTTTTGGAGCGAAAATGTTATTGGTGCCAATCAAGACGAGGAAGCGAAGGCAACTCCCCGAAGTGGCGGTAAGTTGAGCCTACATGCACGGCTGAGTGGCTGCCTGCGCGGTGCTGCTCTGTGGTGGGTGTGTGCGTGTGTGTGAGTGTGTACGTGTGTGTGTACGTGTGTGTGTGTGTGTTGTGGAATGACAGCGCGTGGCATGAGCAGAAGCAGAGGCGCGGGCTGGAGCTGCTTGTTTTTCTTCTCTTTGCCGCGCCTTGCCGCTTTGCCGCGCCTCTGCACCGCGCCGCGCGTCTGTGATTTACGACCTGCCCCACGCGCTCTCCGCACTGTTATTAGCGCCAATTATTACGAGCGCGTTTACAATTATTAGCGCTTGTTATGTATGACCATTAAACAAAAGCTTTTTAATTTAGCGCCGCGTCTCCAAACGCCTCCGGAGCGATGCGCTTTTTCCTCCTTCTCTCAACTTTCAAACAGCCGCCAAATTAACAACGTTTTTACATATTTTATCCCAAAACAAATATATACATAATTAAATCTGATCATGTTAATAAAAACATTTGTCACTCGTCACATTCCAGAGCGTTCCGTCCTTGGAGAGCCGTGCGTAAAAGTTGATGTGACAGCTCAGGTTTTACGCACTGTAATTACACACACACAATTACGCACGTGTTAAATATTTTATTGGCACCACTTTTGTACAGGACATGAATCGTAAAATATCATATTATTACATATAAAAAGTGTAAATATGAAACATGATCACATATGTTTTTAGAAATCACTTAATAAGCTCTTGTTTTAGTCTGTAGATTTGTGTGAAAAAACAAATAAATTCATAAATGTAACCACTAAATTCAAATATTATTAATAAAAAAAACATATATTAAAATGTGTTTTCTCACCCCTGGAGCCCTGATCTGGTTGTCAGCTCGTGTCTGGTTGTTTTTTGGGGGTAACAGGAGTCATTTCTCTTGTGGATTTTACGCACACGGGGAGAACAGGCTGGAGTTTGCCTGGAGGTTTTTGGGAAGGGCCCGTGCGGAGAGGAGCTGGAGGCACGGCCCCTAGTGGCAGCGGCGCGCGGCTCTCCCCCTCGCGCGCGCTCTCCACGGGCCTCCTGACACCCCCTCACCTCCCCCTCACCTCCCCTCACCCCCGCGGGACTCTGCTGGTGTCATTTGTTAATTATGTTCTGTTAAATATACATAATTTATTGGCGTGAAACTGATCTGGGTAAAGATTTGATTTGGAGACATTTGGGGAGAGTCGAACAGCAGATTTTGAGTTTAAATTGTGGATTTTGAATTTATGTGTGCTTTAAATAAGCTTTTTTTTTTTGCAATTTTGAATTTTAACTTGACTGATTTTTCTGTCATCTTACTTATTATTTGGGAAAAGCAACACGGATACGTCTAAGTTTGGGTCAAATTTCAGCCGAATCGAATTGTAAATGTCATTTTTATGGGAACATTTGAGCTGTAACAAATATAAATGATGTATTTATAAGCTTTTAAATTATAAACAGATAAATTATTACCCAGCATGATTTTCTTTCCTTGAAACCAGGAGAAGTTGTGAAATAAACGATTCAAGAACATGTGAAAGAAACACACATGTCGCCTCTCTCTTATCTAGATTGTCATTAGGTCGCCACGGAAACGGCCACTACAACCGGGGCGCTAATTATCTTAAAACACCCAAGAATCAATTATAAGCCTGCGCCATTTATGCCACGTGCTAAGAATATTCAGCAGTGACCAGATTTATACTGCAAAGCTCAAAATACAACGGTTTTAGTGTGTTTCAGATTAAAACACGAGTGCACACCGTCACAATTTACATTTTATCCAAACTGAGGTGTTGTAAAATATTTGGTACAGAGACTGACAAGCCTAAAAGTTTAAATTTGTGTAAGATTCATTGCTTTATATTCAAAATCATTGTCTGGATCATATATCGAAGGTGTTTTTATGTCTTATCTTTATGATTTCAGTTTGCATAAAAGCACAATTGTATATTTATTTGTATATTTTTCCATCTCCACCTCGTTTCAAATCCTCCAAAATACCTGAGCTTATAATTGCCGTTACAGATTTCTGCGGCTTCTGTGCTCGTTCAGCTCCACTTTCGGTCCAACTGTGCAAATAATTTAATGCATTTTATCACTTCTCTGTAGATTCCTTCTGTGCTTTTTGCTCGTCACAATCTTGCCACATATTTGTTCTAGAAAAGCACATTCGGGCCTAACCTCTCCTCCGTTTCTCTTCTTCTCTTCCCTCGTTCAAACCCCCTCCTCCGATGTGATCCCCACTTAATTTGCCCTATCATTTGCCTGTATAATCCCCCCTATATCTTCACCCATATACCTGCTCGTGTCCCTCTCCTTGTTCTCCTACTCTCCCTGTTTTTATTTTCAGAGCCGCTTTTATTCGGGGCCCGTTGTGGATGCTGCGGCCCCCCTCCTCAAACCCCGGCCCCCGCTGGTCGTCCCTTTATTATCCTAAGCAGATTAGCGCAGGCAGGGAAGCACTCTCTCCCTCTCTCTCTGCTTCTTTTCTCTCTCCTTTTTCTCTCTCTCATGCAGATACATTCGCGCTCGCATCCGAATGGGAGCCCGGAGCTGCATGTGTCGGCCTATTAGCCCAGTAGATGAATCTTATGTAAGGGGGGAGAGGGATGGAGAGATGGAGAGAGGGGAGGAGGAGGGGTAGCCACAATAAAAGCGGAGAATGGGTCGGGGGTATTGGCGGGGTCGGCCGGTCGGGGGGGTCTGGGCGCTCTCTCCCTATTATACGAAGACTAAAAACAAAATAATACACACGGATCTGTTCAGTTTCAATTAGGATTTAGCCTGGATGGGATTATGTCAGGTGGAGATGTGTGTTCTAGCATTTACAGATGGGGCGAATTAATATGGAAAATCATGGAAGAAGTGGGAATAAAAGCAGGAATGTCGGTTCGATCAACTTGGAATTCAAGTGTAGACGCAGGGGAATGATCGAAATGCAGCTCGTGAGTCGAAAAAACTGTGTGTTTCCATCTTCATATTCTTCAAACGATCAAAAAGAAACCAAAAGGATGTGTCTAGGATTCAAAAATATTAATAAGAAAATGACATGTGTGGGGTTTTTTGGGTAGTTAGGAAATTTAAAATCTTTCTTAGCTCAAAATTATGATTTTGTTTTTCAAATCGTTCATTTATTTTGAAATTTATTACGTGTCCAAAGGAAAAACGCACCAAAAGACGAGCAAAAAGTCACAGATGAAACACTGAATTTGTATTAAAAAGCCAAACATTTTGAATCTATAACAAAACTGCAGCTATAATTTGGCATTTTTCCTTCGTATAATTTCAATTCTCACATCTGGCAACCTTTTTCTATCTCACTTTTTTACCAGAGCCACTCGAAGGCAACCTATTTTTAAAGGAAAAGCCAAAAGAAGTTCATACTTTTAAACACATAACCCACAGACAGATTTGAGCAAACTGCACCTTTAAAAACACCTCTAAACATTATAAAACCTGCTTTAAGCTCAGATTTAAGCGCTTCATCTTAAACAAAACCACACATTTCTGACCAAATCCATAAGCTCACATTATATTTTGCTATTTCACACCATCATGTTGAAAAAAACAGCCTGAATCCTGCCTCTTAGATCATTTCTTTCCAGGCTGAGAGAATGGCCTTGTTGTTCCCACAGTGGCCAGTAGGCGGCAGTAGCGTCACACAGCACAGGCCTCTTCAGAATCACAGTGAAACCAGACTATAGTCACAAGAAAAGCTGCAAAATCTCCTGAGCACATGCCCTGGGTTTGGGCTGTGACGTCAAGCAGGTGCAGGAGTATAAATATATAAATATACGAGTACTTTTATGAGGGATTAAAACGGGAAAACGGTGGGAGATGCACGGACAGACGGACTTTCATGTGGAAGTTTGTAGTTCTGAGCTGACTCTGGATGCTGCTATATTTGGTTTCAACTGTGCAAACAAGAAGAAGAAGAAATTTAGCTAAGAATTTGAGAATTTCACGACAATTTGCGCAGATTATAGTCAAATCACGACACTTTTTGACGTGATTTTTGGACGATATCTCTCACTTTTCTGCTCGTTTAGCTCATGCACGTCCCCGATTTAAGACTCCATCTCGGCAAACACGTCATTCTCAATCGAGCAAACAAAAATATCACATTTTGGCACCACTTCAGATGTAACTACGCCTTAATTAAGCCTGAACAAAGCCTGAACAAAGCCCTCTTTCATGATAGTAACAGGCGACTTGTGGTGCTGTCCCTGTACTTTTAAGGTGTGAAAAGTACCTCAAGACAAAATCACTAACACACCGAGGAAGTACATTGTTTCAAATCCCCCTGAGCTGCAGTTAAGTACTTCTGTTTTTACATTTTAACTTCCTCGAGCTCAACGCAAAACTATTGTAAATGACCTGAGAATCTTTATTAAGCCCCCGCTGCCATTAGCATCCATGTACTGAGCCATTTGCATTATGTTAAACCATTGTGGACCTGCATATCCCCCCCGCCGGGTCAAATGCAGCCCCTCAGGCTAGTACTACGACTACTACGACTACTACTACCACTGCTACTGCTACTACTGCTGCTGCCGCTACCCCCACCCCATGAAAAAACAGCAGTCTAAGCAAAACACTCATGGTATAGTCCTCTTTGTATGGTCCCATGTAGCGACACATTCCCAAAACAAAACACGCTTGTTTGTGCCGAGAATTGAACCCGCAACCCCCCCGACCCCTCCTTCCTGCCGCTGACAACTTGTTCCTTTTCGCCGTGAGTGTGTGTTGGCATTCAACTTGAGGAGACAAAGCCGGGAGAGAGGGAGAAAGAGGGGGATGCAGAGGGGGAGAGAGGTGGAGGACATCTCTGGATTAGCGTCTTCTCATTCTCAACCTAAATAGTTTTAACATCTAAACTCACCGATCACGGATGGAGTTTGCACGAGTCACGTCAGGGCGTTCACTTTGAGCAAGGCGCTTTTTGAAACACCAGGAGTCGTGTCAACTTTTGGGACAGTTTGAGTTTTGTGGGTGCATGTATATCAGCTTAGGTTAAACTTTATTTTGGGGGGAAAAAGGCGAAAACGGCACCAACTTTGGTTCTTTTGGTTCTTTTTTTGTCAGTTTCCCTGTCGGTTTTGGTTCTACAGACACATTTTTTAGAATAATTTCTCATTTTTGGTTAAGTTTTCCCAAAAAATCAGACGTTTTTCCTTGAACTTTATCACAGATGTGTGTTTTGAAGTGTTTTTTAGCGTCTGATTTCAGGTTTTGGATGTGAAACTGATGGATTAAAGTTTGGAAGTTCTACATTTTGGTGGTACAACTTCACACTTTTCTAACTGCATTTGAATTAGTCTTAATTAAGCATGAACAGGGGCTTAATTCATAATGGATAAGTAGTTTATTAAGGAAGATTTGAGGTTAGCAGACTTCACTAAGGGGGCAGGAGTTGGCTTAATAGCTCCAAAGCCAGAATCACTCTTTAATACATTAGTTCAGTATAATCTAAGTTTTTATTCATGTTTTCATTCAAGACTTAAGTAAGGTTTAGTTATTATAAAACGCCACAGAACAGGTTTAATCACAAAACAGCCGGTCTATGTTTAGATGAACAGTATTTATCCGCGCAAACAAGTGTCTCTCCCTCTATATAAAGAAGAAAAAATAGAAAAAAAACACATTTTCAAACTAGTCCTCCGCGTTTTCCTGGATCTAATATAGCAACTTTTAACCACCGCGCACCTCTAACCCTCTCTGGCCGCTTCCCCACTGTTCGGAGCCGTTCACCGTGCCATTCTAAATCCAACTTTTACGCATGGCACCACCTCGTCTCCCTGCGCCTGTGCCGCTGCTAGAAGTCTCCACACACAAGTATCAGCAGCCTCCCGGAGCGCTGCACTCTGCTTTCGCTCACACATGAAGCCAGCGTCCCCCAGGGCAGCCGAGGAACACCACGCCCCCTCTATGCAAATTACGGCCTCCCATTGGCGTGTCAGGGGAGCAGGGCGCACGCGATTGGCCAGGTCCTAGCCATTTATTCGCTGTCAGCCCCCGTCACATGAATGGTTGTCTATTAACTTGTTTCAAAAACTATCTGGAGTTTGTCAAGACTCGGGTGTTGCGGCAGCGAGGAGCGAAAAAGTTGTCCAGCTGTTGTTTTTTTTCGTCTTTTCCGCCGCGGAGTTGAAGAGAGACAAACAGCAGTGAGGAAAGAGGACATTTTTGTGGATGTAGGCAGAGACGCGCGGAGCTGTTGGGAGAGAGAAGAGACGACAGGCGCGCGGGACTGAGCGTGGAGACTCGGTTTGGCACAGGGAGACGCGCGCACTTACACGGGAAAAACTAAACACCAGGTAACTTTTTTTTACCTCCCCAAAGCGCGTTCTTCTTGTGTTTTTGGACTAGTTCACCGCTCGTTTTTTACCCGGACTAAAAATGTATAACATGATGGAAACCGAGCTGAAGCCCCCCGCGCCCCAAACCAACACGGGGGGCACGGGCAACAACAACAACTCCTCGGGAAACAACCAAAAGAACAGCCCGGAGCGCGTCAAGAGGCCCATGAACGCGTTTATGGTTTGGTCCCGGGGCCAGCGGCGGAAGATGGCGCAGGAGAACCCCAAAATGCACAACTCGGAGATCAGCAAGAGACTGGGGGCCGAGTGGAAGCTGCTGTCCGAGAGCGAGAAGAGGCCGTTCATCGACGAGGCCAAACGGCTGCGCGCTCTGCACATGAAGGAGCACCCGGACTACAAGTACCGGCCCCGGAGGAAAACCAAGACTCTGATGAAGAAGGACAAGTACACGCTGCCGGGGGGACTGCTGGCGCCCGGGGGGAACGGCATGGGAGTGGGCTCGGGGGTCGGAGGAGTGGGAGTGGGCAACGTGAACCAGCGCATGGACAGTTACGCGGCCCACATGAACGGCTGGACCAACGGAGGCTACGGGATGATGCAGGAGCAGCTGAGCTACCACCACAACGCGAGCCAAATGCAGCCCATGCACCGCTACGACATGAGCGCGCTCCAGTACAACTCCATGACGAGTACGCAGAGCTACATGAACGGCTCCCCGACCTACTCCATGTCGTACACGCAGCAGCCCACCATGACGGCGCTGGGCAGCATGGGGCCCGCGTCCGGGGGAGGCGTCAAGTCCGAGTCCAGCAGCTCCAGCCCGCCCGTAGTCACCTCCTCGTCCCACCGGCCCGCGGCGCAGACCGGCTGCCAGAGCGGGGACCTCCGGGACATGATCAGCATGTACCTCCCGGGCGCGGACGTGAACGATTCCAGCGCCCAGAGCCGGTTACACATGTCCGGGCACTATCAGAGCGCAGTACCGGGGACGACGATCAACGGGACTCTGCCTCTCACACACATGTAGACTCTAGAGAGAAATATGGACCTCTGAACGGGACTATTTTTGTACAGAGAGCGAACTGTTGTATAAAAACGGGCGAGGAGTCTGAACCGCCTGGAAGAACAAAAAGTGGGTTTATTATCGCAATCACCTTTTGTACAGTATTTATCAAAGACAGAACATTACAATCAAAATGTTTGCAAGAGGTTTGAATTTTTCGTTTATTATTTTTTTGGTTTGTTTTTATATTAAAGCAAAGGCCAGTTCAAATAAATGCAAACACTGGGACGTAAAGGGACGTAAGGGACCGAGCACTGTTTCATTTGGGGTTGTTTTTCCTACTAAACTTTTGAATTAAACTCATAATAATAATAATAATAATAATAATAATAGCTTGTTAATTTATATTTCCGTCTCCCACTTTTCATATGTTAGACGCTTGTTGGAGTCTCTTTATTTTCGAATTCGTTTGTACAATTTTCTGTATATTCTCTGTGATATTTTTATTTCAGATCCACTCCCCCACGTAGTTGTATTTGAAATTTGATGTTGGCCTGTTTCCAACCGCTTCATGTAAATATCTACCGGACTAATACCATCCTTATAACAGTTACACTTTCAGCTGAGTATATTTTTTTTCAATATGCAGTTTGAAATGAATAAATTTTGGAAATTTGGATACAAGGAATTCTGTGCGTTTTGATTTGGAGCTGTGTTTTGGAGTTTGGAGACGTGTGTGCGCCTTTTACGCATCACTTCATCTTTCAACACCCGGGCTTTTAATGGACTGTGTTTGTTTCAACTCAGCTCCAAAAAGGTTTAGACTAGTTTTGAACACGTTTTGTGCCATTTTGTACATTTTTCTGCAGAAGTCGCGTTGGTTTGTGGTGCGTTTTAAAGCGAGATCAATGCGTAAAGTTAAACCAAACAGCAGCGTTCAGTGGTTACAGAGATATATTTATTAATGTTCTCTCTTTTTCCTCATCTTATTTCATGTCTCAGTTTAATTTTTTCATTTTCCCAATCATTTCTTCATGTCAGTCTCTTGTCACCACATTATACATCAGCCGGTTTTCATAATTGAGCCAATTCAGGCTTTTTACGCACGTGTGACAGATCTTACATTTTACACCCGGGCTATAGCTCACTTTATGTCACCTTTTTGGATGTGTAACAGCAGCTCATGTTGATACAGTCCTCCTTCCTCATGTGCACATTTTACGCACACTTCTTGCTTACACCCTTCTTTTATTAAACTGCCCCTTTTCCGTTTGAACGCTAACATCTCAAAAATCATTTTCTTTACTCCTCTGAGCAAAACCAGAACAATTACAACCTCACCCAGCGCCACTTTCCTTCTCTTTCCGCGCTTAAGAAAAAAAAAAAAAAAAAAAGAAACAATCCCTTTGATGATCCAATTGCGCGCCGGGTTTACGTTTTGAAATGTGCCAACCGTGCGTCCTCGTGTGCGTGTGTGTTGCGCGCGAGATTAGGACCGTTGAGCCTCGCGGGGCCCTGGTGTCGTCCCCGGGGACAGGGGCTCACGTTAACCAGCGGATGAATATTTGAAAAGGCCCTTCGGTACTTATCCCTGCGCTCTCCTTCTCTCGTCTCCAAACGCGGCGCGCTGTGTTGGAGCGGCCCGGGGTCAGGGGAGACAGTTTGTTCTATTAATTATTGATCCGGTACAGACGCCGAATTGGCTATAATCGCTTCGCTGCCAGTGTTTTTTTTTTTTAAAGCTCCTTTGGGAATAAGTGTCTCATTCACTGTTTCTGTTTCTATTTTCTGTTGAGAGCGAGAAAAAAGTTCATTTGTAGAAAGAAGAAGAAGATAAGTGCCATTTGGAAAAGTCCTCGTTGGGTTGGAGTTTAGTTTTTGTGTTTTCAAAAGCCAAATTTATTTTACTGCAGCCCAAATATTACTCCATCCCTGCTAGATAAAAATCCACTTGATGCTTCCTGATAATATCTGTAGAAGATGGAAACAAAACACAAATGTCTTTTCTTTTCATATTTCAAAGCGGAGAAGTGAACTGGTTGTGATTTGGAGTTTTACGCACGCTTTTACGCGCGCCTTTACGCACGTCCATCACACCTGGATTTGCACACTCATCCAAAAAAACAAAACAAAACAATGACATTTTCTCACATTTTTTACATTTTAAAATTCAAAATCTATTCAGAATCACCAGCACTTGCGTGACATTTCAAAATAAATCA